>VHZZ01001079.1:50694-63278 GCA_009801015.1 Silene noctiflora | reverse complement strand
CTATATCGAGACGGTTTTGAAAAGGTTTGGCATGCAAGACTGCAGATCGATAGATACCCCTGTTGCTAAAGGAGATAAATTCAGTCTCACTCAATTCCCAAAGAATGAGTTTGAAACTAAATAAATCCAGAATATCCCTTATGCTTCGGCTGTAGGGAGTTTGATGTATGCACAGGTTTGTACAAGACCTGATATTGCATACATAGTTGGGATGTTAGGCAGATATCTCAGCAATCCAGGGATTGATCACTGGAAAGCGGTCAAGAGGTTTATGCAATATCTAAGAAGAACAAAAAATTACATGCTCGCTTACAAGAGTCTAGATCAGCTTGAGGTCATTGGGTATTTTGACTCTGATTTTGCGAGATGCCAAGACAGCTTGAAATCCACATCAGGATATATTTTTCTAATGGCTGGTGGAGCTGTGTCTTGGAAAAGTGTTAAACAATCAATCACGGCTACTTCCACCATGGAAGCAGAATTCATAGCTTGTTATGAGGCATATAATCAGGTATCATGGTTAAGGAATTTTGTCACGGGATTACGCATAGTAAATGGCATGGACAAGCCACTCCGGATGCTATGTGACAATAAATCTACAGTGTTGTATTCTAACAACAATAAGAGCTTGACAAAGTCAAAACATATTAATGTCAAGCTTAGAGTTGTGAAGGAAGGAGTATAGAGTGGTCAATTGTCTTTAGAGCATATTGGTACAAACTCTATGGTTACGGATCCGCTGAATAAGGGCATACCACCCAAGGTTTTTCTAGAGCACACTGCTCGTATGGGTGTTATACCACTTTAGCATGTTCAGTTTCAGTGGGAGTTTGTAATTATACCATTGCTTATATGACAATATTTATTAGGGTATTTGGTTTAAGGTTGCATGTAAATAAAATTAAAGTTTAAAGTTTTCAGTTATTTACTCTGTTACTTGTTTATGTTGTTGACCTCAATAAAGTTTAAGGTGGACCAGTTGGAAATATGCATATTTTGGATCACATTTGGATGTTGTTTCCRTGCTACGCTCCTATATTAGATTCRTGTYGTTGRTTGTATTGGCATACGTGACCATTGAAGGTCCTGTTACGACAAATTGTAGCAAAGGCCGCTTTGATCCTATGATAGTATGATTGATGGACCGAATTGCATGAGACGGTTAGAATGTTGATAGCACTATTGAGCGCGTAAGGTTATAAAATGAATACAATTTTTCAGGTGTCACACAGTAACTTTATTTGACCCAAGTGGGAGATCGTAAGAATATATTGGGTCCAATACTATTTATGTGAACACACTATTATATCAATTGTATTTATTAGCTATCAGTTAAGTTTAGCCCAATATAGTGATCCATCCGGATAATATAATACGGGCATAATTATTTACGTCTTATAAAGTATGAGCCGGATATCTTAATTGTGTAGATACCCATTAGGGCTTTAACTGATGCATGATGGGCGTATCTGACTAAGGCGGTTGTTATAGGGTAATAGGGTTTATATCGCCTTCCTATATATAAGCAGGGTTATGGTCCTAGCAGCACACTTTTCCTAAACTCTTTAACTTCCCATCAGTAGAGAGAACCCTATGGTGAGTGTGTCTTCTAGAAGGTTATAATCCAGATCTCATGTTCATCCGTCCATCCTACTCCTATGGATTCATCAGGTACGCTTCCGCTACTCCAGTATACCAATTAATTTAGTATGAAGTTATGGCCTTATAAGGGATTTAATTCAAACATTTCGAGCCGAAACAATGTTACTTTTGTTTGACTCGTTAAGTTATTAACTCAAGCTCATATTGCTTGCAAGTTTTCTCGTCTCATTATCACTCTTATTTCTGAGTTATTTCCAAGATGTCCTTTTTCAATAAAATCTCTCGATTTCATTGCAAATGGGTCTATTACTTCATCCAATTAATTTCTCTTAGCTTGAGCGTGTTTTGATTGAAAGGGATGAACGATTTAGAGGAAAGAGAATAGGAGGGAGAGGGAGAGTGAGGGATTTAAAATCCCTTGTATGGATAGCAAATAAAAGGGGAAGGGAGATAGAGGGGGAGAGATTTAGAGGGATCCATTTTCTCAACCTAATCAAAATCTCTCTACAATAGGAAATATTTGGAGCGAAATTATATGTAGCATCATCCTGGATTCTCCCTCCCCTTCCCTTCCTTTCTCTTCCCTCCTTTTCCCTCACCTTATTTTCCTTTCTATTTTGATATCCAAACAAGCCCGAATTTGGTCCAATTTCGGGTTATAAAATAGGCTCGCTCATATTATGTGTATCCGTTTTTTTGTTTTTTACTTTTGGCCCATTAGAGCTAGGGCCGTAGACGTAGAGATGTTATCGATAGAGGCCATCAAGAGTATAGAAATCCCAAATCATTGCGTTCTCATGATTGGTACTTGGTAGATTGGTTCAAACTACTTCGATAAACACAAATTACACTCAAAAATCGTTGTACAGTACCATTAGATAAAAATTAACCACTTAGCGGTAAAATGTGACTATTTTAGGTTTAAAAATGATCACTTTTTTTTTACTATAAAATGACTAATTTTTTAAAGTGATCACTATTTAACGCAAAATGATTACTATTTATTATAAAGTGGTCACTTTTTATATGTCGTACGCAATAATTACTACGGAGTATTTTATAAAACTTAATTCATCTAATAGTATGATACTATGATACATTAGAGTATACCCGTATAATAAAAATTTGACATTTAGCAAATAGCAACTACGAAGTATTATTTATTTCTATTAATATTTGATTGATCAATTATATCATGCTAATTGTATGATGTTTGACATTAGCCTAATAATTAATCGGTATTAATTAAGCTAATCAAGGACAACTTATGTACATGAACCGTATTCTGCCGGAATTGTTATTTAAAAATAATTGAATTTTTAATTATCTATATCATTTGTATATTTTATATTATGAACTAAACCAGGATTGCCCATTAGCTAATTATAAAAAATTATATTGTTGGTGATTAATTTTTTTTTTTTTTTTTTTTTTGAGTAAATTGTTGGTGATTAATTTAATAGAAAGCAAAGGGCACTCTCTCAATTATTGCATGTGATTCGCTTATTTTCTATAAACATCCCATGTTAGAGAAACATACACCGTTAAGTAAATTACTTCATTTTTAATTGGATTATATTTTCTAATTTATTTACTAAGATTCGTTGGCTTTGACGTTAATAGTTGCACAAAAAGCCAAAACCAAAAGGGGAAAAATAGAAATAATTAAAAAAAAAAAGGTATATACTATATCAACAACGTAATTCCAAGACTTATTAAGAAATTTCTTATTTCACATTATTGGATAGGTTACTTTAGAACTTCATTTTTATTGGTCTGTTTGATTGTTTATTTTTTATTTTGGTACAAAGACTACGGTAAGAGAAAGAGCCAAATATTCAATGACAATAGGACCAAATTAGGTGTGAAAGATCAAATTGCTGATCAAAGACATTCGCAAAATAGAAAGGTAAACAATTACTCCGTAACTAAGACACCCCAAAATGCAAAAGATAAACAAATAACAATATTGAGGGAGTAATGTTACAAGCAGGGGAGCTACATAGTAGCAACTAACAAGAGAGAGCATTCACTACTCCAAATCTCGAAGAATAGTTGAAAATATTGATTTCTATTAATCGAAAATCTCTAAAAATAAGGTTTTTGCAAAGATACTAAAGTACAAGAATAAATTTTGCTACCCTAAGACTTCGTCTCGACTAAACCCCAGGTTGCAAGTATATTTTCAACACTACCAACTCTATTTTCATATTAGTGTTTTTCACCCATCCAAAAATGGAAATGTACATTACATTATTTCTCCTTGCAAAATGCGGAAGTTATAATGTCGACTGTAATGTTATGACAACTGATAAGTTGTCCTACTCAAATTATCGATACCATTTTTCAATAACTTCGTCAAATAATCTAATTACTATATTTGCATTCTCTTTTACTCAAAAAAAAAAAAAAATTGCATTCTCTTTATTTCTTAACGGAATCTCTCATATCTTTTTAAATTTTTCAATTTATTACTATAATTTTAAATATTTTATATTTAACTCATATATTTACTTGAACAATATAAAAATATATGAGTTTCGAGTAAAATATGCAAATATTTCAACCGACACAAATTGATTATTTTTTTTGAATCTGCCACAAATTCAATTATTCTAATAGTCTAATCCCATTATTATTTTTTGGTTAAATAGTCTAATCGCATTATCATGAGATGACCAACAAAAACTCAATCTGCTCACTTTCACGTTGTTTGAACGTAGTGGCATGTTGCACATCATCGTTAAATTGACAGCTTTAGTTTTCTAGTCGGAATAACGCACAGTGCCAAATAATTTCAAACTTTGACCAATTGTTCACAATTTTTCGAAAGAATTTCGTTAAATTAAAGTTACACGGTATTTGGAAAAATGTCAAATTTGACAAAATATAAGTTGTAAAACAAAAATAAATTTTGATGTTCACACAATCTTGCACGATGTTTACAAAATCTTTTGCGATGAATCTCTGGATTCGATTTTAAACATAGAATTAGTGCTTTATTGCTAAAGTTGGTAGCCACTAGCTAGTGACAATTCTTTTTTAAGATGAAGCTATTTTGGATTTCCTTTAACGGTAGAATAGAAGAAACGACGTACATTTTTTTCAAAGTGCATGACCTAATGGTGGCTAATTTGTTACCCGATGGCCGATGTTCACTACTTTGTACTCACTCAATCACGCACTCACGCTCTACAACTAAGCCATCGTTTACTGGTAAGTTGGTAATTGTTTTTCGGAACACCGAAACACAAAGAGTACAATTGTATAAATGAGCAATAATTATGATTTAGAAAAAATAATAAATGGACAAATGACAATAATTGCAAGCTTCATAATTCAAAGCCAATGATTATAATGGAGAATACATTTGAATAATTCTCTACAACTTTTTTCTCATCAATCTAAAATGAATCTCTAAATTTACAAACTGTCACCTCTCAAATTTTCAATCGATAGTTGGGTCAGCCAGCTTTAGAAGCGCCTCATAGTCCCTCAAATCCATGACTTGCTCTGAATCGAACCCGGATGACTTAGTGGTTAACCGATTAAATCCACATTACCACTCTTCCGCCATCTCCACTCGTTCTCACCTTGAGCAACTCGGTAATTGACTCAGCTCATCATAACTCGACCCAACCCAACCCGATAGAAAATAGTAATGTATACAAATTGATTCCATTTCTACACTAATTGGAAGAAAAAATTACGTGGAAGAAATTTACCCCAATCGAAATTCCTACTTTCTAAAATTGATTATATCCCCACTCTTCAGGCAACACAAATACTTATGTAAGACGATTTTACTAGAGAATCACATATTGTTCACCTAATAATCCCTTTAGGGTTATTTTGGTAAATAATAATAATATTCGATTTCCCACTATACCAATGTAAAACCGTCTAACACAAGACATTTCCCGACCAAGTCGTCTACCAAACCTCTTTCTCCAGCAATGGGCGGGAATCAGCCAAAGCTCTCAAACCAACATGACAATAATTCCTCTGAAAATCCTCAAGATTAACAAACCGGGACGACTCAGACCGGCTCAAGAACCGAATAATCTCCTCAAACAAGAACTCGTCACACGGAATCGAAAGCGGTCCGGTCTGGTTACCGAACCCGAACTCCTCCTCGGCTTGAACCAGCAACTTCTTGATAATCGGGTGGTTCAGGTACGTGGCCCGGACAACGAACCTTCGACCACTGGACCCTACACAGACTGCCACGTGTCCAGCAGGAACGTCGGAGGGGATACGACGTTGTGCTGCTTTGTTTCTCCAGCGTTTGAGCATTTGTCTGAGACGTACAATGTGTCGGATTTTGCAGCATTTTGATAAACCTGGTGTCGACATTTTGTACCGACGGAATGTTTGGTCGTCTTTTTGTCGTGACGGAAATAGGAAAGCGTTAGTACGGTGGACCGGCGTCGTTTGTTGTTGTTGTTGTTGTTGTTGTTGGAGTGGTATTTGAGAAGGGAGGTGAAGATGGTGGGGTGAGTTCAAGAGAGGGACATGTTTTGGTGTATATATACGAGTTAGGAGTCGAATTTGCCCTTTCTGTTGTGAGATTATTACGCTTTTAGGATTTTGGATTTTCTGTTGGTTGATTAAATTGGATTTTACTCCTTTTAAAATCAAAATTTTTAAAATTACTCCATTTTAAAACTTTTTGCTAAAATTACTCCATTAAGTTGCATTTTCTGCTAAAATTGCTATCAAACTTTACTTTAAATGACTTATTTCGTCTGTTTTTGAACTTATTCCGATTGTCGCTTAACTAATCTACACGTTGAATGGTATTACTATGTAAACAAATGTAGGGAGGTTCAAAAACAGAGGAAATAAGTCAACTTAAATTGGAGTTTTGAAACAATTTTAGGAAAAAATGTAATTTAATGAAGTAATTTTAGCAAAAAAATGCAACGTAAGGGAATAATTTTAAAAAACGAATTCAAAAGGGAGTAAATTTTAAAAAATTGGTTTCAATGGAAGTAAAATCTAATTTACTCTTTTCTTTATTTATTCGAAAATGATGAGTACGGCCCTTAAGGGGTGTATTTAAGGTACCAAGAAAATGAATGAAAAGTTTAAATCAAGCGCTAATGACATTAATTTACGCGTAATTGTGTCATAAATTTCTAATTTAATTCCATTTTGGAAAATAATTTAGTTCTTAAATACAGCCCTAAGAGTAATAGTAGTTCTTATTCTTGAATTTGTTAATAAGAAACCAAATTAACAAGTTCTTATATTGCAACTATAAGGGGTCGTTTGGTTCAAAATATCAGAATGGATTGTGATAACATAGAGGTATGGAGTTAGAACCCCATATTTGCTTAAAAGTGTTTGGTTCAATCTTGAAATGGATTGAGTATAGTAATAAGATGGAATGGATTTAGAAACTTGGATGTATACATGGGTATGAGATTCTAAGGGGTTGGAATGGAGTTAGAATCCATTGGGTATTCTAACTCCATTCCAAAACCCTTCAACCAAACACTAGAATGGATTGAATCCATTCCAATTCATTCCAAAAGCTCCAACCAAACATCCCCTAAGTTTGTTCTTAATTTTAAGAATTAAGTTATAAAATAAGAACTTGGTTTGTTCATACATGGGGATTTGGTAACCAATAAACATACTTTGAAAATTGTGAAAGACCAATTACTTCTTTTATATTCTCCATTTAAAAACTTTATATAAATATCATCTATTATAGATAACAGTTCTTAAACATTAGAACTAATAAAATATGATAGGGCATAAGAAGAATTTTATATAAAGTTATTCTATTGTCATTGCTTTAAGGATTGTATTTATCATTACTCTTGTTTATTCATGCTATATTTAGTAATTTAGTTTTAACCGATTTAATCAATTTTTGTTTTGTTTTATTTTTGGTGGGCAATTAAAATAAAATATTTTTAGGGGTGATGTTTACAATGATTGGTAAATGTAAAATTTAGAAGTTAATAGAGTATGGAGTAATTTCATTCAGATTATTATTTGTTTATTCTACTTTTATTGTTTTTTTTATTTATTTATCTTTTTTATATTGATAATAGTTTTGATAGATAATTTAATCATACACATAAATTATTAACCACTTGTCAGGCGATTTTAATAACCACAAATTGTCGTCTCTGCTTACCTTACTTTTTGTGACAAAAATAAAAGTAAACAAATTCTAACGGGGAAGTACTTTATCCTCCTTGGCCATCCAACAACTTATGTTTTATTACGCTTTATTTTCTTCAATTCTAACCAACTATAATAATTTTTAAATTTTTTTTCCTAAACATGTTTTATTTCGTGGGATGGAGGGAGTATAAGGTTAATGGTGTTAACATACATGGTTATATGTGACTATGTGAAGGAGAGAGTGAAAAAAAAAAAAAACTTATTCATGATAAAGGAATATGTGATACGTGAGTAAAAGTGATTAATTGAACGAGTCGGCCCGCCCAACCCACGTCGGATTGACAAAAACAAGGCTGGTTAGCCCTCGTGCGACCTGCGCAACCATCCAGGTTGGTTCGGGATCTAGAAACTGATATAGTTTGTCGTTGACCCGTTAAAAACAAAAAAATATGACAGTTAGACTAGACCCGTGTCCTGGCTTGGCTGCCAAGGACCGATTTAAGGTCAACCATTCCTTGAACCGGTCTGGCCAGGGAGCTTGCCCCACCACCAAAGGCCAGTTCAGCGTTGAGGAAGTTGAGATCGACCTTGTGGATACGGTCCAAGCCTAATAACAGAATTTAACACATTAATATGAGATAATAAGATTTACTCAGTCCCTGATTAAATAGTGGATTAGTGGTTATTTATTTATTTTCATTCATGAAGACTCTTAAATACTCCCTTTATTCCTGGACATTTGTTTGCCTTTGGTTCAGAAACTAAGAAAAAAAGAGAGTATCATATATAGATATACTTGTTAGATGACAAGAATATCAAATTCAAGTGGATAATCAAATAACTCATAAGAGACATTTCCAAATTTAAAAGGTAAACAAATGAATAAGATATCTAAAACTAAAATAGATAAATAAATGACCGAAAAAAAAAAGAGTACTAAGCATTAACCATCTATGGTAGTTGTAGATTAGTGTCTTGTTAGGATTGGTTTAGATTAAAGAAAAAAGAAAGGGCAGGCAGGGAGGCAGGCGCCGCAGAGCACAGGTAGGATACGGGCCCAGGGGCAAACTGTCCAACCCTTCGTGCGCGCTCTTTCTTTCCCCTTTTGATTGATGATTAACTGATTACTGGATCGCACGAATTTGCTAAACCCACCACATGCCCATTTGGCCCCTACGGCTATCTCCCTATCGAATTTTCTTAGATACATATCATACATTCCTAATTTCCTATGCAATATTATTATAAACTTTGTTTTGTCAAATGATTAAACTTCAAAAATAATAATGATTAAAAATATTTACTAAAAATAGAATTTTTTTTTTAATGTGGGTGTCATTAAAACTATCGAGAAGACCAAACTAATATGACTTTTATAATGTTAGAGACGAATAAAACCGACAACAAAAATGTCGAGTTCATCGTACAAAATAAGGATGATATAGTACATCTTTAATATTGCTCTATATTTTTAGAGCTTATTTGAACTCGTTTTGTGGTAAATTGTACGACCAATAATTATATTAATAATTTCATTATATTTTCCTAAAAATAGAAAACCAATTTCTATATATACTATAGTGAAGTATATCATATCAAAATGTTTTATTTTATTTAGATTTATATTTTAAGAAAGATTTTTGGTTTCAGTTTTTCAACTGTCCGAGAATACGATAACCTAGCTAATCCTGTTCACCCGAATGCTCTCTATACTAGGTCATTGATGTGTTTTTTAGGCGATGTCTGAAAGGTTGATACTACAAACTGTATAAAGTAACATGTTTTAGACTCTATTATTTCTTGCTTAATTTCAGCTCATTTTAGTTTTGCTCGGGTCTATTAAGTTCAGTTCTCTTCAGCTTCAACCAGTTCTGGTCAACTCGTCTCTTCACAAAATTAACTCTTAATTCAGTTGCATTCTCTTCACCCCATCTCCATTCAGCTCGGTTTGACTTCATTCAATTCAGTTCAGCTCATTTCAACCGAAAAGAAAAAGGCCTTAATACTTGCTATATTTTAGTCTGAGAAATTGTAAACTCTTTATTTAATTATACATGACTTTCAATGAAACTAGAAGTTTATAGGTTCGTCAAAAACTAATTATCCCATTTGTTTTTTTTCAAAAAAGAAACTAAATTGGCTTTATCCAACTACCATAGCTAAATAAGATGCTCTTTTTGTAAACAAACCAAGTGATTAACTTCTCCCTTGTAATCTGACCCACACGCCCATGTGCAAGGATGCTCTTCTTTCGCATTTGTCCCTCCTTGTTTTTCTCTCTTTTCAACCTTCATAATTTATGTTATTATCATTGATTATACTTTTTTCATTTGATGTGATTTTATATTAATATTATTAATTAATAAAGTCAAGCATAGTTTAGTTAGTAATGCTACGATTTAATTTATGATTATTATTTCACTAACCACTTGTATTCATACTAAGAATATGACATTGTGTCCATTGAAAAGGATAGAAGTGGTACTAATAAGGACAAATGCAAACACTTTTAATTGAGGGAGCCCTCACTTGAATTATTGGTATAATCCTTTAATTAGACTAGATTAATAAAATAGGTAAATAACATTGTAATAACACAATTAAATACTTAATCCTAAATAATCTATTAGAGTTGTACACCGCAGGCTGGTATATATATATGAATCATCCTTGAAAAACTTTCAATGCTAAATCGTATGCATACAATAAAATCTGCCGAACTCAAATACAGAAAAAGGGAGAGTAAATTATGCTTTGAGTAGCATGTGAGAAATAAGTTAGTTTTTATATTTCATTTTATTCAATTGCCTTCAATTCATAATATTATTATATATTTATTATGCCATTTTACCATATGACAACTACATTTTTAACTAGTTAGTCAAACAAATTTAACATAATTAGCTAGTTTATCAGCTCCCAACTTTCCGTTAACTTTTCATCTAGCTTATCATTCATAAGACTATTTTTGTCCCAATCAAAATGGGTCTTAAGATTTTATAACTTATATCCAAGACTCAATTCTACTCACATTTTCCAACTTTATCCACATTTTACTATTTACAAGTTTTAAATTGAGTCTTACATTTGCAAGACCCAACTTCAAGACTTTACAATAGTAAAAACAATTTATCCCAATTTTTCTCTTTAGATTTGCATGATTTTTGTCCTAAGAGCCAAATTAGGAATAGTAGTTAAATTTTTAGCTAGCTTTTAAGCTACTTTTGTCAAATAGCTAGAGTCTTGAATTATTTTCTTTAAATTAATTTTTTTTTGACAACTAATTAGTTTTGCTATATGAACTTATTTTGGAGTATTTATGTTCATGTTACAGTGATTTCAAACCTTATATTCCTTATTATTTTGTAATTAGAAATATAATGCCAACATAAAACTTATTTCGACATCAGTAAATAAGTTAATTACACAAACATATTATCATAATTTTAATTGTACTACTACTCTCTTTACCCCAGTTATTTGTTTACCTATTTATTTTGGAATGTCTCAGTCAATTGTTTACCTTTTTATTTTAGGAATGCGTTTGATGGGCAATTTGATCCTCCACATTCCATTTGTTCCACTTGTCATTCAATAATTGACCTATCTTCTTTTCTTAATATTTCTGTTAAAATTAAAGGTAGATAAATGATCGGGAAGAAAAAAAGGTAAATCATCCAATAATTAGTGTTTGAGTTGTTAAGTCAAACAACATGATATTAAGTTAGTGATAGACCTTAATGGACCCACGTGTGGTTCATGGTACATCCCCTTTCACCTTAATTAGTGTCCTTCAAACCAAAGTGCTCCAATGAATATAAAGTGTATGTCCCACTTGCTAGGATTTAAGGATCACATCATTTTAATTGCCAAAATCTCGTAATGTTCTTAATCCAAAATGAACCTCTATCATAAAATTGATAATTCATAAGCACAATTAATATTTGTCCCTTCACCTTACACACCCAACCATAAATACACATGAATCTTGTCATTTGCTATGATTTGCTCTTTGTTTTATTCTCAACTGCGCAATACGGTCCTAATTGATGTTTTGGTCATGACATCTTAATGCAAATAAATGTCTTGGGTGATATTTAAAATGAAGCTACGATTTGACGATTCGATCTTCACACTTTATAGGTAAACAAATAATCGAGACATTTGGAAATGGAAAATATAAATAAATGATCGGGACAGAGAGAGTAGTTAGTTAATGGTTAACTGATACGTAGTACAATACAAACAACTATACAATACAACATGAATAATAGATCTAGTTATTAGTAATGCGATCTACGCTATCGAAATGCGCTCATATGTGGTGATTAGACTATAACGTTGGTTCATTATGCAACCTTTCACTATAGAGGGTCTTCGAATCTTGCTCTATTTTGAAAAGGATTGATTTTATCAAACCTGATAGATTGTAACCGATGATCTAACAATATCCGTAATATACTACCCTATAATGAACCATTATCGTACAAGATCGAAACCCGTCAATTGATGAGGACCAAAATCCTCTCTTTACTAAAAGATTAGGAAAAGTTGGGAGTTTTCCCGCCTAAAATGCTAACTATAAGTTGGGTCTTAATTTAGGAAGTTACTAGTTTTAAACCCGTGCAAATTGCACGGGTACGCTATTTCAAATACTTCTATTATACATATAATATATAAGATAAATTGTTTGTAATAACTAATTATCTCCTTTTAAAATTAATTATTTTTAGAAGTAAAATGTAAAATAAAATAATAAAATCTCTTTATTTCTTGTTATCAAACAATTTTAAATTACAAACCTAATAGTTGAATTGTAAAGTCATATTTAAACTTTT
>VHZZ01001077.1:152021-163559 GCA_009801015.1 Silene noctiflora | reverse complement strand
ATGTGATCGCATTATTGTCGAGGACACATACTCCAACAGGTAATTGATGTTAACAGCGGTATGCTTACTCTTGAAGTGGGTGATTAGAAGATAACTTTCAATCTCGACAAAATAATAAGGACACCAAACTTGAATGAGCCATACTTCATGGTTGACCATTAAAATCGGAAAGGATAAAAAAAATCCGGAATCCTCCACTATAAAGCCTACCAAGGATGAAATTCCTAGTGGGACCGATAGAGAGACATTGCCCAATTGGAGGAAGAAGGTCGATGATATTTTAATAGCTCTATTCGGAGATCTAGGAGTCTTTCATGACAACACCAAAAATGAGAGCTTGAAAAGCTCACTTTCAATGACAAGTATTGATGGAGGCCTTGAAGGCCAAAAGAATGGAGAGAACATTATGCCTTCCCATGGTCCTCTCAAAATTGGAGTAGAAATAAAGAAAATTAGTGGCTTGTGGGATAACGAGTTTGAAGGACTAGTCAATCCCTATGTCGAAAACGCAATGATCCTAAGCCAAGGCCACGTAGCTCATTGCCACTACGACTTTGACAATGGAAGCTAAGATAATGGAAGATATGACATGACGAGGCCTACACAAGACTTCTACCTTGAATGGGAACAAACTTTTGATTACTTCAACGAGGTTTTGAGCAACATCAATAACTTCCTCAACATGCCCCTTTGAAAGCTTCAAATGGAGGAGAGTTTAGTGGATTCCTCCCTTAAACCACCATTTGTACATATACTAACTCTTTAACTTGCATATATTTTAATTCATTCAATTCAATTTTTGCATTGCATTTGTTTGCTTTGTTGCCAAGATTATGAATCTGAGGGCAAGTGATGGAGGTTACTAATTGTGTTTTGAAGTTTGTAGAAAGCACAAGCAAAGTGTGGGGAAGTATATACCTAAGCTAAACGAGCCTAAGGAACTCAACCCAATGCAAGGAAGTTCGAAAAAGGAAGTATCAAAAGTGTTAAGGAAGAATCCCCACGAGTTGGCCTGAACTCATGGGAGTTAGAGCCAAAGGAAGCTAAGGGAAGTATCATGCCAGCTAACTCGAGCGATCTCAGCTCAGCTCGAGCGAGCTGATGGACAACTCGTGCGAGTTCCCTTCTGAAGAAAAGTATACTGCCACAAAACTCGCCCGAGTCCAGGAGAGCTCGCGCGAGTCCCCCTACCATTTCACTCTTTTCACGGTTTTTCCTTCCTTCCTTACTCATTTTTACAAACACAAATTCAAAAACAAACACAATTTCTAACAAAACCCCAACTTCAAACTCATAAATTACTCATCCAAATTCATCAATCTTCATCACAAACTTGCTTCTAAACATATTAAACTACTTCTTTATCAACATTTCACCTTTCTAATCATCAAAAACAACCAAATTCAACCACCAATTTCTAGAGTTTGAGGAATTTCGAAAAATCCCGAATTAATTATTCTTGGAATTGAAATTGGAAGAAAGGGAGAGCATTAAAGCAAATTCAAGACTTGTTGATACAAATTACAAGGAGTACTCAAGATGGTAAGAACAAAAGGCAACACCAAAACATCAAAATCTCAAAGTTTGTCCAAAAGACAAAAGGTATTGGCATCCAAGGCTTTGTTAATCCATGAAAGGGAAGATAATATAGCTATTGAGGAAGCAACAACTAACACCATACCGGAAGTTGAACAACTTGTCGATTTCCCGGAGGTAAAATTCATTAACATTGCTCATAAAAAAGCTTTTGAATTCCTTTGTAAGAAAAACTTTATAGCTACCAAGTTTGTATGCCATGACACATTGACCAAATTGGGTGTTCTCGACCAAACTATGTCATTTTTCGAAGTCCATGGGATTTTTTACATTTTTTAGCATGAATGAATTAACCTACCCTTCCCTTAAATTGGATTTTATTAGCTCATTGAAGTTGTCTATAGTTGAGGATAGGAAGTATGTAGAGTTCCGGCTCGAAAATGTCTCAAGAAGAATGAACAAATCAAGTTTTGGTGAGGTTTTTGGCCTTGAAAGTCAATGGAGCTTCACCAAGAAACCTCATAATTTCTATTCTAAAACCATTTGGAAGGCAATTTCCAGTCGGGACTTTACTTTCTATAAAGAGTGGCATGCCTTGTATATTCACCATCTGAGTTTCGGTATTGGCATCGTTATATTGCCAATACTCCTATTGCCCGAAAAGAAGCAAATAATTTCTCGGAATTGGATCTTTCTTACCTTGAACCGCATTTTAATGCCCATGGAGACTACAAGTCTAGATATGATATCCTCCAATTGTTGCTTGAGAGGTGGAGGGATATCCTATTGGGAAAGACAATACGGCTTATATTGTCAATGGCGGCTCGATCACAAGATTGGCTAAGCACTCTAATCCGAGGTTCAATGAAAACAAGGCTTACAAGTCGGTAAGAGGAGGAAACCTTCTTGATATGAGTGCATTAGTAAAAAAATTTCATTGGGTAAATCATGACAATGTGACCGGGAGTTATGAGTGGCTTACTAAGGATTCAATACCCTTGATCTTGCCAAGTAAGATTTTCCCTATCAATGTCAACCGAGGTAACTATCTTCTTCCCATTTATCATCAAGCAAAGTCTATCATAATCTAGAAACAAGAGCCCCAAGAAGGTTCCTCCCCCCTTGTTACTGCACCTTTTCTCTTTGCATTTCAAGATTTCACCATGAATGACCCTAGTATCGTTGAGGGGAATGACTATGCAACACAATTATTGAAACATATCCATAGAGAGGCCTATAAGGATAAGGTCAATGCCTATTATGCCCAATATCCTCCTCTCTACACCTACCACGACAAGGACTTCTCGATCACCAATGTCCTTTGCCGGATTGGGTGGATAGAAGGGTGTTCTTTCCTAGTGCCTACCAAGATGAGGGGGGTCAAGCCGGGTCTGAGGAGTAGAGAGCATGTTGAGAATGATGAGAATGGTGAGGGTTTCAAGATGGTGACATGGAAGATGATGAAATTGATGATCAAAGTGGTGATGGAAGCGGTAGCTCGAGCTCTAGTGAAGAGAGCGGTGATGAGGATGCCGAGAGTAGCCGAGTGTAAAAGTGGATGGCCAAGAGGAGGATAAAACACTGGATGGGTTATGGCTCCCAAAGCATTACCTTTGTTCATATTTGTGAGTCCCCTACACCTTCTTTAGATTCTATTTTCACTCATATTCAAATCTTTATATATAATTGTATTTTATAACTTGATTTAGCATAGTTCATGTAGTGTCGTTTCGGACCCTTCATGGCTATGAGTTTTGAGTCTAGCAACATCAAAGACTCGCACCTCGGCCCCATTGAGGTGCCTATATTTTTTCGCTCCCTCCATGAAGAATCCAAAATGACAAATTAAATCATGCATGGCTCGTGACCAAGTTTACCCCATTATTGTTTTTTTGCACTAGAAATAGTGTTTCATTTGGTTTGGGGAAGACTTGCTCATAGGCAACCCGAGTCAATTTAAATTGGCTCTCCAAACGATAGAAAGCATGCATCACTTAGCATAGTATATATTAGTTTGCATCACTTGTATATATCTATCATATAGTCTTTGCATGGTTAGAGCATTCATTTATGCATTCATGCATTCGCATTTTGCATTTCCCTTGCCCAGTTTTGTAGATTGAGGACACTGTCCGGAATAGTGTGGGGATAGGAATTATAATCCCAAAACTTCTAAAAATTCGAAAAACTTGGAAAAATTTAAACATGTTCTTTCTTTTTCAAAAAACCAAAACTCGTAAAAACTTGAAAATTTTCAAAAACCAAAACTTGTTTTTACTTTGTAATATATAGCTTTAGAATTGTATATACTTGTATTTGTTACTCTTCTCACATATGAGCTATACCACATTCGAAACATCCTTAAGGGATGCATGAAGAGCCGCATGGTATGATCGTTTAATTCTCTTATCCCTACTCTCTTTATGTTAATGACAATGTGGTGAATTTTTGCACTGCGGGTTAGTTACTATGTGATGTTAGGAGATTCATTTAGATTTTTTGCCATATAATTTGTTAGAGCATATGCATTAGATTGTGTATATGTAGTTTTATCATGGCATATAGCTTACATTTAGCTAATTTTTTGTGAAAATACCTAAATTGGGAAGCTTGACAAGTGTATATAAGTACCTTGTAGATACTCATTCTCCTTGAGACTTTGTTTGCTAAAATACATATAAGACACTCTAGGTTTTGTCATACTAGTATCTTTTGTCCCATTAGCTAAGGCATAGTCAAGGGTTTTCATGTGAGTCACCTTGTCCAACTCTATGATGTGATATGGACTCGATTAACTAGTCTAGGTGACCTTGATTGACTTGGTGGTTTGGCAACCCAAAAATACTTTTCATGAATATGTTTGTAGTGCTCATTTCAAAGTTTTTGTTGTGGATAAATTTTAATTGTTAAAGTGAGCCTTAAATGTATTGTAAAGTGAAATGTCACAAAGTGAATTGTATTTGATGGAGGCGAACCACTTCGATGTGCTTTGGAGAGGGATCCATTGAATTGGGCTCTTATATGGTTGTGAATTCAACCACCCAAAGATAGAGTGACTATCACTCCGAAAAATCAATTGTCTAGAGGTTAACCTGTTTCATAATAAGCGATTGGCGAAAGCAAAGGATATTATCAAGCGAGGGACAAACCCCATCTAATGTTTTGAAATGTGAAAGTCGAATGAGTTCAAGTTTTGAATGCTAGTCAAATCCACTTTTGTTTAAAGAATTGAGCATTTCATTCCCCAAAAATTTTTGTTATGCCACCTTGTTGAGCTTGGGATGATCCTTGGCCTTTACACTTGTAGAGAATCTTAGACTTTCCATGTCTTATGCCACTAACATCATAAGGATCATCCCTCCATCCCATCTGATCGCCCTTTACAAAAGCATTTAGCGATTGTGGACGAAAGTAGCCTAGTTTGACACCACTTGGAGGTGACTTGTTTGTATCCTCTTAGACTTAGTGACTTGGAGAACCAGTATCTATGATGGAGTGTGTACCCTTATATTGCTTCCCATTTAGTTGATTTCCGCCACTTAGATGATGAAAGTGGCTTTTCTTTTGTTGATGCACCCTTTGTTTTGTTTATGTGCATCATGTAGGATGCATCGCCATTTTGGCAAGCCCCACCTTGCCTTACAAAAAGGAATTCTACCTCATGGATGCCTTGTTGTGAGTTGAAGGGGCGGAGTGAGACCCGCTAATTGTCTCACATCAGCTAGGTTATTAGATTAGTTAAATAAAGGTCTTAATTTTAGTCACCTTTTACTCAGGACAAGCAAAGGTTCGGTTTGGGGATATTTGATGTGACTCGTATTTATGCACATTTAGTCCTCTAACTAGCCTTGTTATACATGCTTTTATGTATTCATTAGAGTTGTTTCTTATCTTTAGCTAACTATTTGCTATTCTATGAGGTTTCGATGCTTTTGGTAGGAGAATAGTGCCAACCTTGCATTCTCAAAACATTTCGGAAGCTAAATTGATCGCACTTAACGACTAAGCAACAAGGAGGAACCGAGACGAAATACCATAGTAGATAGAAGAAGTATATGGGCAATGATGGAGAGCCTCCACGAGTCCTAGAGATCCCCCACGAGTTGAGGGTCTCAAGGCCAAGAAGCAAAGGTGCTAAAGGAGAACTCGTGCGAGCTCATCCAGACTCGTGTGAGTTCCAGCCTGACTCATGCGAGTTTCCCACGACTCGCACGAGTTCCCCAGAAGGATTCCTCCTCGTTCAAGGCAAGGACTTCCATGAGTCCTACTGGCTCTAGCACTTCCTTGGATCCTCTTAACAGGCCTAATCCTCATTTAAGCCCTTAGTTTACCCTAATACTTGTACTTAGTATAAATAGCTTATGTAATTGAGAATTTGAGACACATCCTTAGAGACTCTCCCTTAGCTTAGATTAGTTTAATTAAACTTTAATCATTTCCTTGTTATTCAAGTAATCTTAGATCTAGTTTGTAATTGAAGAATTTTTAGGTTTTGGATTGAGGAATTGACAACTCTTCATCATCAATCAAAGCTTTCTTCTTTCGTTTCCATTTCATTATTCATCTTAAGTTGGTATAATCCTTTTACTCTTTACTTAATCATTTATTTACTCTTTTGTTAACTGTTTTCATTCTATCATCACGTCTATGCTTGTTAAGATGATTGACACCTTCTATGACATGTTTACCATGATGAAGTGTGAGTAGTCTTGTAGCTAGGGTAAGCGGTTAGTGGGCGATAAAGGGAGTAACCATGGGTTAGATATATGCTTGATAAGTTCATATAAATGATTGTTTGTTATGTTCTTCAACTTATGCACATGTTATATTTGATGAAATGCTTGATTGACAACCTAGCATGATTCTTTATCTCTTTAAAAAGACTTGTAAGACATAAATCAACTCGAGAATTGTTACACCATACATATGTTGAATATGGAGAATGAAGTCGTTGTTGGTGTCGTAGGCTATAAATCAACTCGACTCCGAGACCTAATTCTTCCTAGGGATTGTAAGATATAAATGAACTCGTTCCTAACATAACTACAATCATTTACCGGATTCATTATTATGATCATACCATATTTCACCTATGAACCCATGACACCCTAGTTCCTTTAATCAATTTTTACATCTCCACTTTTGATTTCATGTTTTGTTATTTCATTTATTTACATTTTCGTTGTAGTATTCTAGCTTTCATCCTAACCCAATTTGTGACACAAAGACATAGCTACTTGCATTTGATTACCATTTGATAACCCCTCCTTTTGGATCGGACCTCTACTTGCTACTTGCTAGTTAGTTGAGTATAAATATTATTTGATAGGGTGTGACGACTTAAGTCCGCATCACTTTCAATGGAGAAAGCCTCCTCTTAATTGTACCCAAGGCTTCACCCAAATACTACTATTATGATTAACTACATAATATTAGTAGTAACCTTGAATATTACAACAAAATATTATTACTCTAATAATATTTGATGTATATAATGATTTGTGAGTTTATGAGATTATTTTAAGATGAAAATTTGAAGGTTTTTATGAACAAACTATTTGTTCTTTATACACTATTAAAAAACTTCAAATGTAAATTTTTCTTCAAATTTTTCTATCTAATAATGACTTGTATGGTGGTGGTATTTATAGGTGAGGAAATGTAAAGAAATAAGGAACATCTCCATGTGGTTTGGCCATTAAAGTCAACAATTGTTAACCTTAAAAATAAAATATTATTACTCTAATATTTCGGTCCACATGGGCTTATTTGGGTCTTATTTCGACTTTCGACATTTCGGTCCACATCAGGAACACCTCCATGTGGTTTGACCATTAAAGTTTTATATTTAATTGTCTTATGTAATTAAATATTAATTTGATTATTTAACACTTAAACAATACAAATTAATAAATAATGTATATTTAACTTTTAAGTGACATTTGATCATTTTATCAATATAAAATGTGTCTCGTTAAACCCAATTAGCTAATTATACAACCCTTTGTAAATTTAAATAGCTAATTACTTCCGCCACACAATAAATAAATACTCACCATATTAAACTAATCCACCATTAGTAAATAATACTAATTTAGTAAATTAACCTTTAATTACTAAATTTTATCTTATTTAATTATACTAAATAGGATATTATATTTATTACTTAATTATCGTATCATTGATAACAAATATACTTGTCATTATAAAACTCACTCGACTAAACATTATTCTAATTATTGAAGGAGCTAATTATCTGTATCAAATACAAATAATTAGATTTTTCCATTTGGGCTTCATCCCATAGGTGTGACCTCGAGGGATCAGCTGATCACCGCCGTCATACGATAGTAATGTCAAACTCTAGTTAGCCAGTCATTACCGATTAACGTTGACCAGCTGACAAGTATAAAACACATATATCCTGAGTGTATTTCTTATGTGAGATTTATTAAGTAGACGCATTATTGTCAAAGACACCTACTCCAACATGTTATTCCTATTTTTATTGATTGTAAGTGCCAAACAATGGCTTAAAAGTTTAAATAGAGCAACCCTTAGTATCGACTCATGGAAGAAGCTTGCATTAGCTTTCTACCAAAAAATTCTATCTACTGGAGAAGACCAACATGTGAAGAAATCAAATCACCATCTTCAAGCAAAGAGAAGAGGAGTCGTTATATGAAGCATGTGAACGTATCAAATATTTTTAACGCTCTTGTCATCATCATGGATTAAGTGAATGGTTCCTAGTGCAAAAAATTTGGAATGGACTCATTGAAGACTCTAGAAACAGCTTGAACATGGGTTCTAATGGAATTTTCACCGAAGTTGATGATAACCAAACATGGGGTAAGATCAAGGAGATGGAAGTTCACAATTCCCAGTTTAATATGCCTCGATAGGCTTCTAGAGGAGGAAGACATGAGGTGGACTCTATTACAGAAATTAACGCCGACCTTGAAACACAATTGAGTTCCTACATGGATACTGTCGACCTAAAGCTCAAAGAGGCCATAACCCAAGTGCAAAAAGCTTCCAGTTCATCCAAACCGACTCAACAAGTAAATGTTATGATAATGGCATCATCAATACCAAATGGATTTTATGAGAGTTGTGGAACCTTTGGACATGATCAAAGTGATTGTGGAGGGAGAAATGAGCAAGTAGTTGTTTTCCAAGCATATAGAAGTGGTACTCCATATTTTAACTTCTACATTGAGAACACGAAATTTCATCCTTATTTATCATACAAAAGCCAAAATGTCCAACATTCTCAACCACAACAAGCTTATGTGCCACCACCATTGAGAAACCAAAATCAACAACAAGGCTTTCAAAGGCCTTTCTTCACCAACGACAACAAGGATTTCAATCCCAACTTTGCTACAATCAAGGCCAACCATTCACACATAATGATTAATCCTTTGATATGCTAAACGCGGTTTTTCAAATGCAAAAGAATCAATAATATTTCTTTAACTATATGCAAAAGTATAGCCAAGCAAAGGATATCGCCATCAACAACATTTTGGCACAAAACAAGATGCTAGAAATTCAAATGTCTCAAATAGCCTCATCTAGCTCACAAAGGCAAAAAGGACAATTACCACCTTAAGATAATCCCCATATTAGACATGAAACTTATCATGACATCCACTTGAAGAGTGACACACACTATCAGTTCCCGATGGATCCTATTGAGGACAATATTGTTGAGGTGAGGAACAAAGACAAAGGTGTGGTAGAAGGAAGAGTGTTAGAGCAACGGAAAGAAGAGGAAACATGGATTAAAAATGACAAGGTAGTGGAATCCACAACAAATGAAGCTTTGAAGAATAAAAAATAAAGGAAAGATAAAAAAGCATGAAAAGAAATCTATCATTGTTAGGTTACCTTTTCCTAGTCGACAATCAAAGCTTAAGTATGACAAGCAACTTGGGATGTTCATGCAAATTGTCAAAAACGTGGAAATATTCATTCCTTTAACGGAGTTAATCACATATGTGCTAGCATATGCAAAGTACATGAAGGATGTTCTTACTAAGAAGAGGTATATTGTTAAGATGGAGACCATGCCTTTTCCGATACAAGTAGTGCGATTCTCCAAGGCAACTCTCCTCCTAAGATAAAGCGACCCTAGAAGCTTCTTTATTCCGTCCACTATTGGCAATACCACAATTGAAAAAGTTTTGTGTGACCTTGATGCTAGTGTGAAAGTCATGCCATATTCGATATGCGAGAAGCTTGGAATGGGAGAATTGAAATGTACAAGCATTATAGAGTTCAGTAGCCCAATGAATATTCTAGAGGGGGGCAGGGGTGAATAAATTATGTACCCTTTTAAGAACTTTATGCAACTCGATATGTACTTCTATTTCGTGACTTATGAATTAAGCTCGAATATATGAAGTATATGATGAACTTTGTAAACAAATGAGATATAAAACAAAGGTACGAAAAACATCAAAGAAAACACAAGATTTTTAACGTGGTTCGGCCCAATTGAAAAGCCTACGTCCACCTATTTTAATTAATTGTTTATCACGAGCGCCTAATACGGTATAGTGTACAACAAAAAACTAACCCCACGACTAACCCTAATCATGTTAATAAAGGATTTTAAGCCTTCGGTGTTTAAGAGATGGTAAGCTTTCCGTGATGAAGGATGTTAAGCCTTTGGTGGTGAAGGATGTTAAGCCTTCGATGGTGAAGTATTTTAAACATTCGTGATGTAGGATGTTAAGCATACAGT
Source organism: Silene noctiflora (assembly GCA_009801015.1). Classification (NCBI taxonomy): domain Eukaryota; kingdom Viridiplantae; phylum Streptophyta; class Magnoliopsida; order Caryophyllales; family Caryophyllaceae; genus Silene; species Silene noctiflora. The sequence continues at coordinate 153,268 of VHZZ01001077.1, read as the reverse complement.
GCGTAAGATGTTAAACTTACAAGAGTTTCAAATTCACAATTACAATCAATTCTAAACTAATTAAAATTACATTTCAATTGTCTAGAAAAATATTGTAATACCCGGACTGTTTGAGACTTATAAAGGAACCCTGAAATGAGTGAGAGAACCCTTAGGCTTGACGAGAGGCTACTCGTCAGCCGAGTATGGGCATTACTCGAGCGAGTGAGTAGCATTCGGCCTAGTGCTCTTACACTCCACCAAGTGCACTGTGTCAGACGCGTTATAAAATACGCTCAGGATTAGAATCCACCAACCCTAATTTCATTTATCCCTTCTCTCTAAAGCCTCCAAATCCTCTCCCTTCTCTCTAAAACTTTCCTAAACATTTATCCATGGGATTCAAGCTTAGATTTGAATATTATACACCTCCCTCCTTATTCCTTCACCTTGTGAGTTAAGATCTACCATTTTTCCTATTTTATTTTGTGAGAAACGAAACGATAAACACGTGCTCTCATAGTTTAATGAGAGAAAAGCTATAATATCCCCATTTATCTAAGAGCCTTTAGCGAGACATTCCCAGGAAACTGAGGTTGTTACCATCTCGGTCACCCGAGGCAGTGAATAACAAAGGTAATAAACCAAGGTACTTTAATTAAAATATAATGATCAAACTGTTTATTACAACTTGAAAGGAACTGATAAAATATAAATTGCAACTCAGCAACGGAAATAAATAAAGACTAAATATAAAGTAACTACTGTCTGAAAATATGTGATGCTAGACTCTACTGGTCTGAATGCCTCACGCCCAAGCTCCCAATCCAGCTGACTCAAAACCTGCTATTTTAATCTGCTCCTAATTTAACCGGAAATATTAAATGGTTCATAACAGGATGCCATCAATTAAAGCAGACATCAATTTCATTTGACAATACAACACAAAACAAGTCAATCAAAGGTTGAGTAGAATAACTATGCAACAGTAATACAGTGAAATCAATAATATGATATGCAATGAAATATGAATTTCAATCTTCCGAGTCTCCCATTCATCCCGCCAATCCCTGGCCCGGGGAAAACAATGCAATCATCCCAGACACGAGGCTGGGGAAACCAATGTAAATGCCATGCCAACAATAACCAATCTAAGATAACCAATAACTCAATCCTGTATAAACCAATTCAAGAAACCTTTCCCAATAACAAAACTCCACGATATGATTACCAATAATAATCACATGCACTTTCAAATTAAGGAATAA
>VHZZ01001077.1:118242-130794 GCA_009801015.1 Silene noctiflora | reverse complement strand
TTTGGTTAGCAGTAACTGACCCCGTGTTGTGTTTGTAACTGTGATGATCCATTCGGGGATGGTGAGTAGATGTTGAGAAGGTTTAGCTTTTATGCGCATGGGATGGTCGGGCAATCATCACGATTAGAGACTTCCGCTGTGACCTAGTCTAATAGCTAGTTTTATATTTTGAGACTTTGGCAGTTTGCCTTTTTGGTTTGTATTTTGGCTTAACAGTTTTGATAAGACAGTGTATTCAGTTTAACTATTGATTTAAGGTTGTTTCTTTATTGTCTTTTGATTATCATTGCATCGGGAAACCGAGATGGTAACACATTTATACTCGATGTGACCTTGGTAAGGCACTTTGGAGTTTGGGGGTGTTACAGAAATATTAAATGGTTCTTAAAAGGATGCCATCAATTAAAGCAATCAATTTTATTTGACAAAACAACACAGAACAAGTCAACCAAAGGTTGAGTAGAATAACTAAGCAACAATAATACAGTGAAATCAATAATAATATGATATGCAATGCAATATGAATTTCAATCCTCCGAGTCTCCCTTTCATGCCGTCAATCCCTAGCCTGGGGCAAAACAATGCAACCATCCCAGACACGAGGCTGGGGAAACCAATGCAAATGTCATGCCAATAATAACAAATGTAAGAAAACCAATAACTCAATCTTGTATAAACCAATTCAAGCAACCAATGCCAATAACAAAACTCCACAATAGGATTACCAATAATAATCACATGCACTTTCAAATTAAGGAATAATAAAAGCACTAATAAAAAAATAAGACGAGTTGAGTAGTTATCCTACCTTATTAGCAAATCCAATAATTACGCAAGCAATCCAATTAAAAATACTCTTTAATAAACACTACAAGAAAATTGGACGGGGGAGAATATATAAAGCGACTAAAAACAGTCGCTAAAATCAAATTGCCGATTGAAATTGGTCGCTCGTGGACAGCCATAGGCTCTGGTCTCCTATTTCGATTCGGGCGACTGAATTCAGTCACCAAATTTGGCGACTGCTATTTTAGTCGCTAAATAGGATATATGGCGACTGACAGGCAGTCACCAAATTGGCGACTGAAAGTTAAGGTAGTCGCCAAATTGGTGACTGAAATCAATCTCCAAAAGATAATTTCAGTCGCCAATTTGGAGACTGAAAATCAGTCGCCACATTTATCTTTCAGTCGCCAAAATCTAACACAATGTAAAGAAAATGCATTGTAACTCTGGAACCCTATAATATTTATGGCTATATTACTGGACTTGTCCTCTACTTTAATCCACCTTCATATTTGTGCTTAGAAATCCTCCAACAACAACAATTTGGCCTCTATTTAAAGGTACTACACATTAAACAATAATTACCATAACACTTAACAATCCTCAAATCCAAATAATCAACTTTCTTAATCAACACATTGTCGGATGTAATGTCATATACATAATYCAATYHAAGTATTSAACCATTCAGTGAAAGGAAAATAAATGTGAAAAAAAAAAAAAAAAAAAAAAGCTTAATTTCTAAAGTGTACTACATCCAATTAACTTGAAGTGTAGCCATAATTGTCGATATATCATTTTGCTGATGTAGCTCACATCTTGTTACCTTGTAAACTAAAGTGTAGTAAGAAATAAAACAGAAAAACAATTAACTTGCCACTATAAGACAGTCGCTCAGACTACGACTTATTAGTTAACACCAAAAAAACAGAGGAAAACTTCAAAAAGGCAGTCAATTTAATGCCAGGCATAAACTTTCTTGTTTAGTAATATATCGATAATTAAAACATGTTTGGCGAAATCGCGGTGGAGTGAAATCATAAAAAATTTATGCAGGTGGGAAGCGATGTCAACTGTCAAGGCGAACTAAAGCAAAGCAAAGGATAGGCGAAACCGTAACTCGACATGAAACCACTAGTTAACATAGGCATAAAGTATACCAATGCAATTTAATTACTCCGTACTTCACATCAAATGTTGCAAATAATCAATACATAAAAGTAGAAGTTTTAGTATGCCTGAATGAGCTGATTGTGTGGCTAAACCAAGAGGGCTTTCCTTCTGCAATAACATACATATAATCAAATTTCCAGTTTAATAAAAACTACTTCCTTTGTTACACTTTTCGGTATTTAAAATCCGCCTACATATTTACAAAACGTATACAACTCAATGGAGCAGAACAAACGAGTATATAGTCATGTCCAAAATATGGCTCGCTAGAAATTGAATAAATAAATTCAAATGAAATAAAGAAGGAGAAAAGGAGGGACCTTGGTAGTTTACCTTAGTAACGACTTTCAAAGTGCTTAATCTGCAATAGGGAGAATATGTAATGCCCCTAAATTTCCGAACTTTGGTCTTTAAATAAAAACATTTAACTAATATTCCACAATACCCAATATCAAAAATTCGAAGGCGTTACTATGCACTCAAGTCAGAAACGCAAATACTAGATGCCACAACCAACCAAAGACCACTAGACCTTAAGTGCGCACACCCTCCTCTGGGTATTTTTTAACGCATCGATGTAGTACTAGAGTCTAGCCCTCTAAAAAACAATATGGTGAGGTGTCAAATAATGGAAGTCTATATAACTTGCCAAATATCCTTATAAAAACGAAGTCGCTTACCAACAATGTAAAATACCCCCGACCTCATTGACACAAATGACCATAAGAAACACAATATTAACCAAGGTAGAAAAGTTTTAAAAAACAAGCACAATCAGTCACAATAATAGAAGTCATATACTTCATACACATATTTCCCTCTTTCTAGCAACTTAAATCTCAGAGCATAATTTTCGGCAATCGCACCTTTACAATCTAAATTTTTGCCAATCGCACTTTTATAATCTAACACAATTGTAAAACATCAGACAAATTTAGTGTAATAAGAATGTTCACTTACCTATTTAACAATAGTTAACGTCCTGCAAAATACGTTAAACACTAGAAAAAAAGAAATTCATAACTTACAAAAGGAAGAAGCCGGAAGGGAAGTTAACCTGAGTGACGACTTTGCGAGAAACAGAAGCCTAATTTAGATTTTCAAGGTACTCATATGTCACTCTTCTCCTGCATCATCAGAATACGAATATTTTGATGGACCGTCATTTATAACAACAAATTCAGATGCATTAACAATGCTAGAAAGCGTAATATCTAATCTTTTGTCAATTTTAATACTAACATGTGAGAAAACCAACTTATTAGTAGTGTAAGAGATGGCATTTTTTTGGGAGAAATCGAGTTGAATTGCAATTGACAGTGTACCTGCAAAAATATTTAATCTTTTCTCAAGCACAATACTAATTTTAAATATCAAAATCATCAATACTATCAAAAATAATACTAACATTATAATTATACTAACATATCATTATCATAATCTCCAATTTACATAAACCCTAATTCCCAATTTATATAAACCCTAGCTAAATAACAATTAAAAACTTAATAACAATCATAAATGTTTATATAAACATATAACGACATCATAATACTAAATACAATCACAAATTATACAAACAAAATAAAAACTAACCTCAAAAGATGAAATTAAAAAGAATAAGCTAGCATACCTTCATAAATTAGAACAAAAGGAGGAAAAGTAAAGAAAGGTAAGAAGACAGAGGTGTTGGTGTCTGTAGTGGAGGTCTGATGCCGGAAGTGGTGTTGATATTGGTGTCGTCGTCGTATGTTTCTTCGTCTTTTTTGTTTTTGTTGTGTGGTATGGTAAAATAAGAAGGAGAAGGCCCTTTTTTGTGTTTTTGTTTGTGTCACCCAAAATGGCGACAGACGCCAAATTGACGACTAATTTTTGGTCGCTTGACTGAATTTTTAGTCGTCAATCTCAATTATTATATGGATATGTGTGTTCGCCAATATGGCGACATATATCAGTCGCCCGTTGGGTATTTCAGTTGCCAAATTGGCGGCTGGTCTCTACAGTCGGTTAATACAGTCGCCTGTTTTCTTATTTCTTGTAGTGAAACCCGTCACCTATATAAAATAAAAATTCACATAATTACTAATTATTCTTAACATAAGATGATATATAATTAATTCAATATGACCCGTTTCAAAAACAAACCCAAACCCCATTAAACGTGTTTAAACACACCCACACATGCCACCTTAAGGCAAGTGGTAGCCACGGCCTAGCCAACTTCAGCACCATCGTGGACCACCAACCCCTCAAGCCTAGCAGGGTGAACATTACCCTTGAGAAGCACCACCAAAAAGCACCCTACTTGGTCCTCAAAACCTGTGCCCTAACAACAACCAAAAATAACAACAACACAACCTTCTACCCACGTAAGTCTAGCCAACAACCACCATACACAGCACCAACAACCACCATCCATCGTCCCTAATAGGCAATGGGTCAGCAGCAACAACACCAACCCCGGTCGTGGTCTAGCCACGACACGGTGGCCGTCTTAAACCCCCTGCACAACACGGTTTCACACACACAACCCTAGGTCAAAGCGCTCCTTCCCAGTCAACAGTAGTCATGGTCATCTTGGTTATCCTCACGGCAACCTCACAATGGTTAAGGGTCAATAGGGAGGTCAACGGTTTACATAAATAAAAGACGGATTAAATTATAAGACGGTTTTATTATGAATTACCTTTAAATTCTTGAGACGGAAATAAGATGTTAATTCGCCTTTGAAAATATCCCTCTCTCTCTCTTACTACTTGTGAGTTGTGAAGGTTTTTAGCGAAAAGTGAGATGTGATGAGCGATTGGTCATATTTATAGGAATAGATGGTAGGTGGGAAGCTTCTAGGAAGTTCCCTTTTTTTTCTTATTATGTTTTAGTACTATTATTATTAATCTTTATTATTACCATATTATTTAGTAAGACCGTCACTAGTCAACACCTACCTTGACCATCGTTTACACGCCTATTACACTCTGTCACATTAATTATTTCGTGTTTATTAATTTTCCGTCTTATAACATAATTCGTAAAATTTAATTTAATTTAAATACATTTACACATTTTTACCGTTGATTACCCATTGATAAAGACATTAAAATATAGGGTATTACAGTCTTCCCTCCTTAAAAAGAACTTTGTCCTGAAGTTCACCCAAAACAGTCGACTTAAAGGGTTGGAAGGGTTTTAAATACAAGGTTTAATTTAACAAAAGGTCTCTTTTATTATCAAAATGCAATAAAATACCGAGGTATTACATCTTATCCTCTTTAAAAAAGGGTTACGTCCTCGTAACCGACTTACCTAAACAAAAAGATTGGGATACTTTTCTCTCATAGCAGCTTCAGCTTCCCAAGTAGCTTCCTCCACGTTATGATTAGTCCACAGAGTCTTCACTTACACAGTTTCACCATTACGAGTCTTTCTTACCTTTCTATCCAAAATCTCCTTAGGCACCTCCACATAAGCCAACTATTCATCTATCTCAATTTACTCAGGCTCCAACACTTGTGTAGGATCACTCGCATACCTCCTTAACTGAGAAACATGGAACACATTATAGAATTTCTCCAATGCAAGAGGTATTGCTAAACGATAAGCTACCTCTCCAACTCTGTTCAAAATCTCATATGGTCCAATAAACTTCCGACTCTACTTCCCCCTCTTCTCAAATCTCATTATCCCCCTTCATAGGAGTTACTTTTTAGCAATACCTTATCTCCCATAGCAACCTCTATGTGACTTCTTTTCAAATCAGCATAACTCTTCTTTATATCATGTGCAGCTCTCATTTTATAACGAATGATATGAACTTGCTCCACCATCTCCTGAATCATTTCAGGTCCAAACACCACGGCATCCGATTGGTCATCCCAATACACTGGACTTTTACACTTCCTCCCATGAAGAGCCTCAAAAGATATCAAGTCAATGCTAGCATGGTAACTGTTATTATGAGAACTCTATCAAATCTAGCATCTCCTCCCATGATCCACCAAACACCATCACATAAGCTCTCAACATGTCCTCCAATATTTGAATAGTCTTCTCTATCTGACCATCAGTAGTGGATGAAATTATGTACTCATCTTCAACTGGGTCCCCATCAAAGCTTGCAACTCATGCCACAACTTAGAAATAAACCTTGAATCACTATGAGAAACAATGTCTTTAGCCACTCTATAAAGTTTCACCGCATTCTTAGCATAAGCCTTAGCCAACTCAGCCTTACTCCAAGTGTCTTTCATAGGAATGAAGTGAGCTGACCTAGTCAAACTATCTACTATAACCCAAATCATATTATTCCCTCTCTGAGTCCTCGGCAACCCCATAATGAAGTCCAGTGAAATGCTCTCCCACTTCCACTCAAATATATCTAAGGACTAAACTTTACCTTGTGGTCTCTTATGCTTTCCCTTCACCCATTAACATACTAAACATCGAGCCACAAACTCTGCCACCTGTTTCTTCATCTTTGGCAACCATAATGTTTTCTTCAAATCTTTATATAGCTTATCTCCTCCAGGATGCACCGAATATGGAGTAAAATGAGCTTCAGTCAGAATCCTCCTCTTCAATTCTTCATCATTTAGTATACACCATCTCCCCGCAAATATAAGACTCCCATCATCACGAATAATAAACTGGGACTCCACTCTCCACCTTCCACGGTCGCGTGCCACTTTGCCAGTCTTGGATCACTTTTCTGCTTTCCCCTGATCTCAACATACAACTCAGGTTCCACGGTCAAATCCCCAATTGTATCTCCCTTCCTTATCATGAAAATACCCATCCATTCCACCTCCTCACACAACTTAATTCTTCTCATAGAAGTACATAAAGTATGGACAAATTTCCTACTTAATGCATCTGCTAATACATTAGTTTTCCCTTTTTGGTACACTATCTCTATGTCATAATCCCTAATCTACTTCATCCAACTTCGTTGCCTCATATTCAACTCCTTTTGGGTATAAATGTACTTAAGGCTCTTGTGATCAGAAAACACCTTAAGGTAACTTCATAAAGATAATGTCTCCACAACTCCAGAGCAAACATTACCGCCCCCAACTCCAAATCATGAGTAAAATAATTCTCCTCATATGGTTTCAATTACCTCGAAGAATAAGCTATTACCTTACACCCTTGCATCAAAACAAATCCTAACCCATTGTTTGATGCATCTGTATATACTTTAAAATTTTCACTTCCCTCAGCTACAACTAAGATAGGAGTTGTAGTTAGGCGTTCCTTCAAGTTTAGAAACGCCTTCTCACAACTCTCATCCCACTGAAATATATTCTCCTTCCACATCAAAGTCGTCAAAGGTTTAGCCATCTTGGAGAAGTCTTTTACAAACATCCTGTAATAACCAGCCAACCCCCGAAAAATATGGATATCTCCCACATTCTTCGGCCTTTCCCACTTAGCAACTGCCTCAATCTTACTCGGATCCACTGACACACCTTCCTTAGATACAACGTGGCCCATAAAAGCTACTTTATCCAACCAAAACTCGCACTTACTCAACTTAGCATACAAGTTATTCTCCCTTGAAGTTTGCAACATTATCCTCAAATGCTCCTCATGCTCTTTTTTATTCTTTGAGTACACCAAAATATCATCGATAAATACTATGAAACACTAATCCAAATAGGGACTAAACTCTTTATTCATTAGATCCATAAATACTGTAAGTGCATTAGTCAACCCAAATGGCCTCACCACAAACTCATAATGCCCATATCTTATCCTAAAGGCAGTCTTAGGTATATCTTCCTCCTTGATCCTCTGTTGATGGTATCTCAACCTCAAGTTAATCTTAGAAAAGACTTCAGCCTCACTCAACTGGTCGAAAAGGTCCGGGGTAAAGGGTATCTATTCTTAATTGTCATATTGTTCAGCTCCCTGTAATCTATACACAACCTCGTACTCTCATCCTTTTTCATAACAAATAAGACAGGTGCACTCCAAGGTGACATACTTGTTCTCACATAGCCCTTATCCAAAATTTCCTTCAGTTGCTTCTTCAACTCCTCCAACTCCTTAGGTCCCATCCTATAAGGTACTCTAGAAATAGGTCATGTCCCAGGTTTTAAGTCAATACTTGTAATGCCCGGATATTTTTGGATCCGTACGAGAACCTTAGGATGCGTGAGAGGGCCACCGGACTTGATAAGGAACCATTCGAAAGTAAAATACAGCCTTACACTAGACCAAGTAGAGCTTAGAATAGACCGAGTGAAGCCTATAGTGGACCGAGTGAAGCCTATAGTGGGCCGAGTGAAGCTTGTAGTGGACTGAGTAAGATTGATTCGGCCGAGTAGAGGGTGTACTTGACCGAGTGAGCGGCACTCAGCCGAGTAGACCGAGTGACGCTGTGCAGTACCCGATAAATGACATTTCGACTCGTAAACCTAATTCATTCCTATCTTCTTACCTATCTCTTTAAAAAAATCCCCTTTCTCTCTAAAACCTCTCAAATACCTTTCCAATTGGATTCAAGCTTTCCTTAGAAGATTGTCCACCTACCCTTCCTTCCTTCCTTTCATCTGTGTAAGTAAGATCTACCTTCTCTTGTGTTTATAACCCTGACTTTTGGGGATTTTGGTTATGGGCAATTAATTGATAATTAATAAGTGTAATATGGGTAATTAGTGAGTAATAATAAGGCTTTTTGTGTTGTATAATAGTATAGGATGTATTGTGATAGTATTATGTGACTTGTATAGGACGAGACGGTTTCATGAGAAAGGATTGTGTCAGATTCGAGTAGCTATTGAAGATTTGATAAAAGGTATGTTAATCCTACTCAGTTTCGGTATTATGTGCATTTTTAGTGGTCATTTGTTACTACTTGCATCGGATAAGTCGTATTGCATCAAATGTTGGTAATTGGGGATTTGGAAGTTTCACATGTGTCGGAATTGGCATTTATCATGTTGGCATATCATGATGTATAGTATTTGTTGCATATTGTGATGGTTGCATATGTTGGTGGTTGTTGATGGTATTATGATTGCTATGGAGACGTAAGGCGGTTGGGAGACCATCTTACGCTTGAGTCTCCTCTTGGAGTTTCCCACTCCAAGAGGGATGTGCACATTAATGGCTTGAGTTATGGAGGGACACGTGAGGTTGAGACAAGTCGTCTGGCAGGGGATCCGAGTCGATATCGGGCCTGGTACCACCGGTGTGTCCGGAGTACCTTTTTACAGGCTGCGGTCCGATTTGTTTTGGTGGGCGGTGTTGCGGTGCCGTCACTGAGTTGGGTATGACTGGGTGTGTCCCGGTACCGGTGTGGCGTTAGTAGAACTGAGTCTCATTCATGTAATTGTTGCATTGCATAATCGTGGTTCATTCGTCGTGTCTTACATATTTATTTTATCGAAACTGACATTTTGTGGCTTGTGTAAATTGTCACCTATTTCCAGATGGCCTGTGTTGATCCACATGGTATTTTCGATCATATGGGGAGCAGGTTATGTACAGTTTATTTCGGTGTCGCGCGGGAGACGGGACGAGCTTCAGATTTGGGCTAGTCGGCATGAGATACAGTTTTTTAGAGGGTCGTAGTAGCATGACTTGTATTCATTTATTTATTTGTTTACATTTATGTAATTCACTAAACCATTATTTATAGTAAAAGCTTCTAGATTGTATCTCTGAATCACTGCCTCGGGAAACCGAGATGGTAATGCTTCAATTGTCTTGGCCGGATAATTGGGGTATTACAAAGTGGTATCAGAGCGACGATTTTGGAACCTAAACCAACGAACCAAAATGAATCTAGGAGTGTCTATTAAAATGAACCCGACATGAGTACGATAGGAGGTTGTTTTTAGATGAGTAGACGCCCTCATGTCAAAGCTAGTGCCTATTATCTCGGTTGGTCACCACATGGGTGGATATAAGTATGGGTAAAGCTATGTGAATCGTGGTATTATTGCATGCATGTTGTGGTAAAGGATGCATTCTTATATGGTGTGTATGTGTGTGCATATGACATAGAATAGGATAACTATGAAAGTTGGATGAAAAGAATATGAGTATAACATGTTTCGGGAGGATTGTGGTGTGCGTATACATGAGAGATATTGGTTTTGAACCTTGGCGTGTAGATATCATACGTGTGTTTAAATTTGCTATTGTTATTGCTAGGGTAAGAATGATGATGATGGTTGTTAGAGTAACTACGAGTATGAAGGTAATGTATTGAGGACGACAAATATAATGCCGTATGAGCCAACCCAGGGTAAGTCACCGCTTGGCGGTGGACTCCCAAACCTCTTATTTTGTTGTAGGTATACCTCATTCGAGTGCTAGTCGAGAATTTTAGACCTCATAAGACCACTAGACCGAGTATGAGCATCAACTCGACCGAGTATTGTGTCACTCGACCGAGTGGACCAAATCCAGAAATTGGTACAATTCTGGAAAATCCACTTGACCGAGTAGACCGGCCACTCGACCGAGTGGACCCGCACTCGACCGAGTGAACTCATCCACTCGACCGAGTGGATTACACGGGTAGGATTACTCGACATAAAGCACTCTCTTTCCTCCATAATTCATTCTTATCCTCATATCTTCATCACTTTCCTCACCAAAAACTAAATCAAAAGTCTTTATTGTTGCTCTATTAGCTTGGAATTCATCTTATTTCACTTTTCTTCCTCCTACTCCATTAATTTAACAATGTAAGCTTATTTTCTTCCTTTTTTTATTTTTCCCCCATTTGATTTTTCTTTAGATCTACACTAGTTTACTTAAGTTTTGGTAACTAATTGTATGTGTAAGCTTAATTCATGGTAGTAGGAAGCTTTTTACACCATTATTGTTGTTAAAAATGAAACTTTTATGTTGAAAATTTGTCCACTATTGTTGAGCTCGAAAATGGTAGTTTTGGGGTAATAATTGGGTTTCTTGTGTTTGTTGTTGAGTATAGTTGATTAACAAAGGCCTAACCTTGTTGTTAGTTATAGATCTTGCCTTATATGTGAGAAAATTTTGTCTTAAAGACCATCTTAATTTTCAGATTTTAAGGGAGACCATGCCCAAATTTTGATTTTTATGCATAAAACTTGGTTTAAGTATGCTATAAGACCACCATTTTGACTAGTGAAACTATATATTGTCTTAAAAGCGAAGTTTTCGTCTTAAAAATATTGTTTTAGAGCCTCGAAATACCCTTAGTTCATGACGAATTTTTGATTGTTACATCTCAAACATGGTTTAATGATATTGTTAATCAATAATCTCAATGGGTGTTATCAAGTAAGGTTTAAGATGGAAAATTTGTCTTAAAATGGGTTAATTTTTGTACATGGTAATGACTCAAGGAGTCAAATTTTGATTTTTATACTTTAACATGCCTTGTTTATCACATCTAATGACAACCTACTACTACTAAATTCTATGAGACCATATGTTGGGAAAGTTTTCCGTTTTAAAACTTGTAAGTGTCCAAAAATCTCATTACAAACACAACCAAGTTTGATTTCCTTACTCTTAACATGCTTCACTTGTTCATTATCATCCTAATCTTTGGTTATAATGTCTTGTGAAGTCTTACATAAGAGAATTGTCCGTCTTTATTTTTTTTGGAAATGGGTAGTATACCTACCCGGATTTTTTTATTTTATTTTATTCTAATTCTTTAACCTAAATGTGGTCTTGATTGTGTTTTGCACCCCAAATATGGTTGGTAGTGTCATGTATTATTTTCCAACTTAAAACTCTTAAAGTCTAGAAATAATTGGGTGTTAGTAATTAGTCTACCCGTATTTTATCCTCGTACCTAGTTCAAGCTAAAAGTTTCTTTTGACTTCTCTGTTTTGCTATGATAGATGTCCTAAAATTTCTCAATTATGTGAAGCGTGGAAGCATGTCAACAAATTTTAAAAATTCAATGTTCGTTCCCATGAGGCAATAATGTCAAAGTTTTAATTACTTTCTGTCATCTTAATTGTAATGAAAATGCAAATAGTATTTCTCAAGATCTTGTTTTCATTTCCGAGTAAGTAAAATTCCTCTAAATGAAAGCCGTGTCATTTCCTTTTATGTGATGACTATTAATTTAAAACGTGTGGAAAAACTTCTATACCATTCCGACCTAGTTAATTATTACATCTTCCATGTCGTATATTGTTGTGCGGATTCATCTTGTAGCATGTCAAGGAACACTAGAACCGGTCGTGGAAGGAATGCCCGTCAACAACAACCACAAGAATCAAAAGCTCCACCCGCCAATAAAATTCCCGAGTACCCGGAGATAAAATTCGTGAGTGAGGATCATCAGGACAACTTCCTTGTCCTAGACACTAGGAGCATGGCCGCGATGAAGTGGGTATCGGTAGGCACGTTGGAGTCCTTGGGAATTGAGAGGGAGGTCCATGACATCTTTAGGGTCCTTGGGTTGGAGGACTATACAATTTGGAGGAGGTAAGCTACCACAACCTCACCCTTAAATTCTTGAGCTCTGATGCGTGCATTTCATATAGACTTTATAGTCCATTTTATCACGCATTTCTATGTCATTTAGGTGATTTATTATTACTTTATGCCCCGAATATGCTACTTTGTACTTTCATT
>VHZZ01001076.1:89501-107460 GCA_009801015.1 Silene noctiflora | reverse complement strand
GAGACACTAATGCAAGTTTTGATCCTCTAAAGATACTAGACAACAATATTAACAACACAAACAAGCTTTAGCTATGTTGCCCTTCCCCGGCAACGGCGCCACAGAGACTCTCTCTCTAGAACACAGGGGGTAGGGTGCGTACAACTGACACCCATCACCCCTCTAATAATTGTAGATTTGCAGGATCCCTTGAAGCACTGGGTTAATATTGTTGTTGCTGTACACCATGCATATAGCTTTTACATTGTTGCCTTTTATTTTGTTTTCTGAGTTTCTATATTCTTATTTGTCAGACTGGTCCCTTGTTCATCTTGAAAGAATAGATTAGTGTAATTTTTTTTAACTTACGTTTTAGACTGTCATGTTTGTGTCTCCAAAATGAACAGATTAAAAAGAGAAGAAAAGATGCAGAGGAGCCAGCAAAATACATGGGATGTGGTGATTGTGAAAATCTGAGTCATTCTGTCACGGTATGTGCTTATTAATCTGGGCATTCCATTATAAAGTTTGTGGGCACTAGGAGTTAATATTTCAATTATAGGTACCTGCTGCTACTGATGATGTGGATGTGCTTCAAAGGATAACAATGCAGCTCTTTGGCACATTCCATATAGGTTAGTATGTCTGTCAGTTATGTAGCTGGCATTTCATGAGAAGTTTGAACATAAGAACATTGCCTTGACAAATTGTTAAAGTTGCCTTCATTTTTCAAAATTCATACTTCCTCTGTTTCATTTGTGTAAATGCTCCAAACTATGTAAGGGGAATTTTGAAAAACATATAGAATCAACTGGAACAGAGAAAGGATAAATGAAAGAAAGATGGAAAGAAAGATTGGAACTCTTTAAGACTAAAAAGATTGAAATTAAACCGTGTAATATTGGATTATTAGAGATTTAAGATCAATTGGAGTCAAATTAATAGAGGAGTTTGGAAATCAATTTAGAAAATAAGAAAAGAAAGATTTGAAACAAAGTTTGACTATTTTTTGGCAGTTTTAGTCTGTGTCAATTTAACTTTAGTCTCTAACTCTCTATTTAACTTCATTTACAATTCATCTCCACCCAGAGACTTAGTCTATTAACGGGAACATTGCTGATCAAAATATTAAATTCCAATTTTTTTAAGTTGCTGCTCAGGGTTGTGCATGAAATTAGCGGCATGACTCTTATGAGACAGATTCTATATGTTCGTGATACTTGTAAGTATATGAGCTAGAATTAGAACTAGTCATGTTAACCTGCTCCTTAGGCTTGTGGTTAACTGAATTTGAAAGGGGGTAAGGTGAAATAGGCAACAGCTACAATAGTTGCTGCGGATGGGATGTTGGCATCAGAGACTTGGAGAGGCAGGAGTGATTGTGGGATTGTGTATGCTGTGCTAGGTTTGTTTTGGAGTATCTGGCGATATTTGATAATGTTGAACTCAAGAAAAAGGGTTTCTTCAAATACCGGGAGCTGCTGGTGAATAAAGAAGATGAGTTTTTGGTAATGCATGATGGACCTCTGGGAAAAGGGAATAAGTTCTGGAAACAAACGCGCATAAAAATTTACCTTCGCTTTGTTTCCCTTCTCTTTTCCCTTCGATTCTTTTCAGTCTTCATTCTTCTGCTGTCCCTTTCCCTTTCATGGTTATTTCACTTATAAGTTGGAGCTGTGCGAAATACTAGAGGGTAATGCACATGCTTCTGTTTTACTAGATGTTAAAGATATTCGTGGGGTCGGATTACAAGTGACCAAGCTGGAGAGTGCTGATATTGTTAAACAAGGTTTGTCTGAGACTCTGAGGCTGTTTGAGCTTTTTATCATACGCGGTAGATAATATATTTCCATTAGATAGATATCTTGTTGTTTTTAGGCTGCCTGTGCTTGCTTGTGGCATGGATGTATTCTTTTATTTTGTGACTTTTAATTGTATGTGCTGTGGCTTATTGTTTATATCATTTTGAAGGGCTTGAGCGAAGCACTCTAAGATCATGGCTTACATTAGGCACGACGAGCCATATGGAAAAAACTAACTCACCTCATGCCGGTATGTTGCCAGCACCTTTACTTAGGTTTCCCGGCTGTTAGCTTATCTTTTGGATTTGTAGGCGTCTAGGCGACGTTGGTGTCCAGTTCCACGTGTTTCTACTCCCAATAATGCTACAGGTGAAAACCATGGTTCCTTGACAACATTGCACAAGTTGCAACATATTGATGGAATGTGTTGATTTTGTGCTCTTAAGCAAGTGCATATTGTGCTGCACTATCTTTTCTCTGCCTTGAGTTTACTTGCTTGAGTGTTAAAAAATGGAAGTTATCGTTGTGAGTTTGCAGTTCTGGTCATCAACCATCTGTGCTTGCATTAATAAAATGAAGTTTGTTGTTTCTTTGCAGATCAAATAATGTCTAAATTTTTCTTGTTCTTTTGCAGGTGAGGTCCACTTTGATCTTGATCAACCTTCGCCTAGGTTAAACGCTGTTGGGGGTCTGCCATATGTGGATGATCTTGACTTGGATGTTATTGAGAACCTACCTTCAGAGTTGTTCTCTGAACTAAATGGCATGTATGGGGGAAAGTTGAATGATCTGATCTTTAAAAGAAAAGGAACATTAGGCAATCAACCTGCCAGTGCTATTTTGGTGAATGGAGTGAGAGGTAATCATGCTGGTTTTGCTTTTTTGGAATACCTAATTTTTTTTTATCAGTATCTAATATCAATTATTCATGTAGGCAAGAGTTTTGATGGACAGTTGGAAGCCTCTAATACTGTACAAATCAATATTCGAGAGAAAAATGGGGTAGAAGTATTTTTTTTTCAATTGTATGTTTGTGTTTATGTGTTACTGGTATGAAGTTGCCATTCTGGCTGAAAATTACAACTGCCGGCCTCAGAAATGCCTTTTGGCATTCTAAACTTGTACAAAGTATGTAAACTGTTGGGAACGTTGGTATGCAGATTATGGGAATTTGTTTTTATATGAAGGAAAAAATCTTAAAAGATGGTATCTTTGGTGTTACACAAGGTTTTAAGGACATAAAAGTTGTGGTGGTCTTAGTAGGATAGTACCATATGGGGACTAATGAAAAGTACACTCATAGGCATATATGAAGTGAAGTGTTTTTGACCCTTACAAAGACTAGATTAGTTTGGGAGAACAACAGAATGTGCATAGAGTAAGCATTGAAAACAGCTGTGGTACTTACTTTACCGAGTCCATGTTTGTGGAGATTTGGTATTTCTATGATACGGAATGGATTCTTCACTGAAATGCCTAGATATTTTTTTTGTTTTTTTTCAAGAGCATATCACTGAAGATTTGATGTCACAACTTCTTCTATTTGTATTGCAAGGAAGTCATGGAGAATTGTATCTGACGCTTAGTTCTTGTTATGGTGTTTAGGCTGGGTGTAGCAACAGTAAGGAAACAGAAGCTGTGTCTGCTTCTGGTGCAGAAACAATTATCTCGAATCCTGTGCTTGACTCAGCAAATGTGGATGTTATGCCTTCGTCTTTAAGTCAAGTGGATATATCTGTACTTCAACAGTTACCGGAGGATTTGAGGGCAGATATAGTTAGGGCACTTCCTCCACATCGAATGTCGAATTGTTCGACTGAGCACAACATTACTGCACCAGTAGTGGAAGTAAAACTGCCTTCCACGGAGTTAGCTAAATCTCAGAACTTCTGGGTGGGAATTCCTCCGTATTGGGTTCTTGAGTTCAAAACAAGCAATTGCTTGATGTTGAACATCCTGGCAGAGATGTATCTCAAGTCAGAATCGAAGCTGTTGTCTTCGACTTTACAAGGTTGTCTCTCTGGATTGCTGTTGTTTGGTGAAGAAACAGAAGATCTTAGCGATGAAGCTTCAAGTAGTCTATGCGAGCTTTTGAGGCAGTATATCCAGCTAAAGCTAGAGATAGACATTGAAGAAATCTATGTTTGTTTTCGTCTTTTGAAAAGGTATGCGCAATACTGCTGTCGTTGTGATAAGATAAATTCAATTGATATATGATTCTAGCTTGTTTAAGATATGTTTCTTAGCTTTTTTGTCTTGTTTCAGCCATGGGAGGTTAAACATACACTTAGGTCTGGTTGCTCATGATCGAGTTTTATAATTCAACTGTTGACTTAAATACTTAATATAAATAATGAATCTTTCTTTGAGCGGCTGTATCATCTTGCTACTAACTTACAAAGCAAGATGGATGGAGACACACAATATATGACATGTGTGTAAGAGTTCAGTAATTTATGTTACCAGGGATGTAAGCAATGTTGTTAGAATTAGGATTTTACTTTGAATTGATCGATTGGTTAGAATCGGATTGTAGGATTGTAGGTTTCTACAAACTAACTACAAAACATAACTTTCTTGTAAAAAATATGTTGCTAAAAACTTGTGTTAAAAAATCATCACTAAAAGTGTTTAAATAAAGAAAATTGTTTATTAAAATCCCATTTTCTATAAATTTACACGTAAATTATATATACAATTTGCAACCAAAAAAGGCAAAAAATTACATTAGAACTGTAGAATCGGATAGTTGACTCACGGGATCGTATGATTGTGTTATGAACTTATGATTCTATGACTATTTTTTTTTTTTAAATAAATTGGATTGTAAGATCCTACAAGCTTAAGATTCTACCATGGTTCAGGATTGATCCTGATTCTGTGTCCTGTCATATGTGGTCATTTGTTGGTTTTCTATTGTCGGTGTTGTTTCGAAATACAGTTATCGCCCTGTTTCTTGTTATGACACAGGGTGACTTTTGTAGGCTGGCGAAGAAATTCAAGGCTTTCTTGGATGTATATGATACTGTCTTGCCTGGTCTTCAGGTTTGCCCTTTTCTTTTTACATTTCACATCTATTCAGTTTGTCATACGCCTTTTTCTTGTTAATATGCTGTCATATGAGCCTGTCCATGTTTCAATTTCTAACTGGCAATAAAGGAATTATATTATTTGAACCGTCTATTTGTCTTTCACATTGACCTTTGTCTTTTGCGTTTTACTGGGATTCGTAAAGAGTAACGAACACGCTATCTGCTATGTGTTATTTGAATTGTCTTTCAGTAGCATACACTGACCTTTTCTTATTCTACCTACATTCTTAATTCTGCATTAGTGCACTTACCTAGTTACCTAACACCTTACATCTACTTTCATATGAAGCTCCAGCTGTTAACTTTTGTCTTGCGTTATAATTTGCCAGGCCTGTGTTAGTGAAATCTATGGAGGAAACATGCATCTACCTTCTGGGCAGTAATGGGCGCTCATAACATTCTAACAGTTGGCAGGGTAAAAAGGATTTTCATTGTATCAGACTTATCAGGCTTTGCAGAGTGCCTGATATTTGTTTGACATCAATGTTTCCACCATCTAGATCAAAAGGTATCTCAATTTTGCACGTACACGTTAAACAAAAGACTAAAGTAAATTTCGAAATTAAATCTGGAATTGTCATGACAACACAGTTTGTCTCTCAGACATCTGAGTGGGAAATACTGTGAGCCTGATGCCCTTTTGCCAGGCTGACGGATAAGTGTTTCATGCGCAGCACTTGTGAAAAACTGCCATCTTTCCGACAATGTAGAGTCGAGAATGTCAGATGAATGAGAGGTATTGTTAATGCATCCTCTTGAGAATTTTTTTTATGGACTAGCCCTACCTCCCTACAAAGGCCATGGTCTTTTGGACTTCACTTCAGTTTAGGTCTGGTCAGGTGTGCTATAAGTATTTTTGTTCTTCAAGTCCTCAATTTCGTTCCTTTCAGGTCACGTCAGGTCCTGTAAGTTAGGTTAAGTTCAATCAAGTTTTGTTCAGATAGTTTGGAGTCTAAAAGAACAGGGTCAAAGCTCGAAGGGAGTGAAGTGTGTCGTTGCATTATATTTGTTAAATTAGGCAAGCCTAATTCCACGTGAAGATCTTCCTTTGCTGTGGAGATTATTCATTAGAAATTCATATTTTAGTTGAAAAGGCAACAACACAAGAAAACATCATCATAACAACCAGGGTCGGACCCAAGGGGGGGCTCGGAGGGGCAGGTGCCCCACATGAATTCTCATAAATAAAAGGATATTTTGTATATAACCACCTATTATGTCCAATTGTTTACAAATAACCACCTATTATGTTCATCTTTACAAATAACCCCCTAGTTTTCATGTTAAACCTCACAATCCACACCTATTTCACAATCTATTAACGGTTTATGTTATTCATCGTCTCAATTACTTTTTAACGACTTACGATTATACGTAATACCGAAACTACCCTTGTTATATTTTATCAACCTCTTTCCAACATTAACCACACAAACACTACCCCACTTCCTTCTCATAAACCCCAATCGGCAATCACCACTCCACCTCCTTCCGATAACTCCCAACCACCGTTATCGAAGTACGCTAACCACCGCAAACCRACCCTCACTCACCGCGCACACTGCACCTTAAACCTATCCAACATGCCCAGCACCACCATCACCCATAAACCCTTCCACCATTGGATACGACACCCACAACCAGGTACAACTGGCCACCGCCCAAAATTACCCCGTAAACCTATCTCACAACTAGATCTAGCCAAATGCGCTTCAAATTTCCCGTTTCCCGTTAAAAACAAGGTTGCTTGATTTGATGTCTTGGTGCAGTATGTTGGATTGTTAGGCTGATAGACCTGCGCCTTAGGCTCTTCTCAATCTATGTCCAGTTTAGCCAGTAGTTCGCTTCCATTTTCCAGAATAGATMAATAATTTGTCATCTCTTACTTGATAGTACAGTACCCCTGTAAGGAAACCAAGTATTTGTGTTGTGCTTTTGATAAAGTTTTGACTTCTGCACGAAATTCTCGTTCTATTTGGGTGGGTRCCCTTATAAACAAAGCCAGTATCCCACAACAATTTAATTATGTTTGCCTGACTGAAATTATTAGTTGAGTTCAACAACTCCTCAATCTTGAATTCCATTCAATCCGAATCTTTTAGAAAAAATCACCAATTTTGCAGTTTGCGGTGATCGTTGGAGTCTGGTAACTGTGGTTGAGTGGCAGTTTACGGAGTTTGGCAACTGTAGTTGGGGTGTGGAGTGGTGGTTGCCGATTGGAGTTTATCAGGAAGAGGTAGGGTAGTGTTTGTGTGGTTAATGTTGGAAAGATGTTGATAAAATATAATAAGGGTAGTTTCGGCATTACGTATAATCGTAAGTTGTTAAAACGTAATTGAGACGATGAATAACATAAACCGTTAATAGATTGTGAAATAGGTGTGGATTGTGAGGTTTAACATGAAAACTAGGGGGTTATTTGTAAAGATGAACATAATAGGTGGTTATTTGTAAACAATTGGACATAATAGGTGGTTATATACAAAATATAAATTTTTGTAGGTATCTATTGTAGACACAAATTTATCATGGCATAGTTGGTAAATGTGTGTACTTCTTTCTAGAGGATATGGGGTTTGATTCCTACTAGCTACACATGTGATATTTTTTTGGGCCTTAACCCATGTAATTTGCTGGCTATTTCTCAAATATACATGAAAAAATTGCTTGATATGTGATTCGAGCACATGACCTTCAATTGACTTGTCAAATTATAGACCATTGAACCACTTACATTTGTTTGTGTATTAAGTACTAAACTATATTATATTCTACAAAAGAGATATTATTTTTACATATGTTTAAAATCTAAAGTATTTTTTAGAAAATATTATTTTTGAAAAAATATCAATAAGACCAATTATTTTTTTCGTTCTTTTACATATATAATAACTAATTGAAGAAAAAAACTTTAAAATATAAAAATGTTGTCTTAGACGTACGTAAAATATAAAAATGTTACAAGGATCTTTAGAATCATCAGATGATAGGAAAATCTGATGTGCACCATTAAAGAGGTAAAGCTTGATTTGAACCGGACTTTTCAGTTGAAAACACATCTTCGCTTTCTTGACTCATTGTATCCTGAACGTCTCAGGATGGTGTGCGACACTGAAAGTTTGCCATGGCATATACCATATTGTGTGCTGGATACAAGTTTGCCAACTTAGACATCATAGATCTTCTGATTTTGTTTACGTTTTGGCTGGATCTCTATATTTTCAAGAATAATGTTGTGCACATTTGATTCCCTTAAGTTATAATCACAAACTTTTTTAGGCACTAAGATAACAACCTAGCATTTTAATATGTTCGAAACTTGGCTTAAAGTTGACAACTAAAATAATTTTCACCCCTTTATTAGCGTCTGAATGGAATTTCAGTCTTATACTCTTATGGTGCTAAAATGTCCCTCATTATTTAAACAATATGACAGCCTTGAATAGATAACAGAATGTTATGGACCGTCCTCCGTACATTGAAGATTATGATAGTACGGATTATGATGTCAACAAGTACGTAGCTGTAGCCCGGTAGCAGCTGGAAGTCCGCGTTCTGACTCATTCTCAGGTATTTTTTAAAATATTCAATTATGACTGCAAAGTGCAATCTCTATTCCATTCAAACGTGTAAGGTGGTTTGTTTACTCTTGACCATAGACCCGTGTAGTTGGTTGCTCAGTTATCTGTTTATTTTGTAAAGAGATGAAGTCATCATGACCTAGCTGTCAATATTTATTCTTTCATACTACCACCAGTAGTTCACAGTATATTTTTAAGAAGTCGATGTACTCCATTTCACATTAATAAAGTGAATTAATAGAATCTTTGGTACTACAAAGTAGTATTGTTTTTATGTATTGTGATAAAAAAAAAAAAAGGGTACCGTAAGGTTGTATTTAAGCATTTAATACCTTCTACATGTGGTATTAACTTAGTATTACATACTACTCAATGCAATTAATACAAATATTAAAGATTTATTTCCCCTTATAGATCCTTAAATACTAGGGTTGTATTTATCACTTCACTACTGTCTTTTGGACTTCACTTCCGTACTTGTTATTAACTTTTAACAATGTAATCATTGGACGGTGCAGGTGGCTAGTAGGAATTACGAGTAAGGATCATCTCCATTTTTTTATAAAGAAATGGAGGTCTATTACCTTTTTAATGGTTCAGATTTAGTGATGGCTTGACCGGGTGGTTGTAGATTCACTTGAAAAGAAAAAAGGTTAATGATTGAAATTGAGGTATAGTATCTTTAGAGAGGAAATGGAGAAAAGAAAGGAAGAGGATCCACTTGGAGGAATTAAGGCCTCTAATTTAGTGACAATTGATTGGTGTTTTTTGCAAAGTTAATTTACTTTACTAATTGAGTGTTCTAACAAATCATGGTTATAAAGTTGTGAAGTCTAATTTGTGTAGTTGTGTGAGTGAAATATATCTAATTATCTACCACTGGAAGAGAAGACAACTAAAAATTGATTTGGTTATAGCTTATAGAGTTATAGGTACTTGTACAGTTGTACTAGAGTACCTAAATACTTGAAAGCTCCATTTGCAATAATAAAAAAATTGCCGCACAATCAGGTAACCAAATCCCATACCTTTAATTTCCGACATTTGACTTATTCCAAAGTTCAAACCCCATGTCATTTGTCATTTGAAATTCCTTTATTTACGTGTCAAACTATTATCAATCTATTCAAACCTTTGAATTAAAAATAACAACCGTTTACTTCTTCCTCAAGCACGCATTGCATTTCCCACAAATTTTCCAATTCCACCAACTTAACCCCAAGTCAACATTTATTAGATTTAGCCATATCTCATTAATTATCTCGTAAAAAAGTCTTACTATTATACTACTAGGCTACTACTATATAAATGTCCAATCCTCCCTTCTTTATTTTCACAACAAATTAACACAAATCAAAGCAAACCAAACCAAAATCCACTTTCCTAACAACCTTGATATTTTTTTCGAATCGAAACCGAATAAAATGAGTTACTCTTCCGTTATTTTACACTTTAATATGATTCTTCTCATCATATTCTTTTTTTGCATGTACAACTCCATGCATGTAGAAGGATTAAGGCCTTTGAGAGAGGAACAAAATTCTCGAAATTCGTCATTTTTGAATCTTGTCCTCAGTAGAGCTCATTCCGGTCCCAGCCATCGGGGAGGCGGCCATTGATGCAATAATGCCCTTGTCAAGTACTGGAGTAATATGACGGAGATTTGTTTGTGAGATTGAAAAGCATAGATGAATTTTTGAGTTCTTTTATTATTTTGTTCTGATTTTCTGGAAACATATAGTTTCAAGGTAGTGTTGAATTACACATGTAGATAGCACTAACTGTATAGATATGGACGACGGATGATCCATAGACAAGCATTTATTTAGACTTCAATTTTTTATCCTTTGGGGATTTTTTTTTTTTTTATCTTAATGTTGATTTGTATTGTACTAATAATAATTACGTTATCCGAAATATAAAAAAAACACATTATCATCCACTCCCATGTTCTCAGGGATTTCGATTTATGGCGTGTACTTTTGTTTCTTGCAAATGGAGTTAAATATCAGTCACCTGGAATCAGCAAACACGAGCTTGAGCTTGGACAAGTTTGAAAAGAGTGTAATATTACGACCACGACGACGACCATTAATTAACTAAAATCACTCGATAAAATACTGATGGTAGAAAGCAAGACTTGTTGTATCACGCCTTGCATGAGACATTGACGATTCCAAAGGTGACTTATTACGTAAATATTTACGTCCATCGCGAATGCAATAAGCGGTTTACCTAAAAACGGGAAATGATAATTCCTCCAGCCAAATCATTTAAGTTCAATACTCACCCAAAATCACACTACAACTACAGGTGTACTTTCTAATGAACAATTATTATTCAGTGATAAGCAACATTTGGCATATAAAGTTGGTTCATTCATCATTTAAGCTACAAAAGAAACAAAGAAAGTGTGTATTCACTTTACAATGCCGACAGCTACTCTTTGTTGAAAGTCAAGGAACCCAGATAATGTGAATTTCGTATAATATATAAAAATAAAAATAAATTAAAAGGATAATGTGAATTTCGTATAATACTATATAAAAATTTAAAGGAAAAAAACTGTGGCTGCTGGGATTCGAGCCCAGGTCTCCACGGCCACAACGTGGAATTCTTACCACTAAACTACAGCCACAATGTTGGTTAAGTTCTAAATTTTACTTAATTATATATTCGCAATATGAAGAACAGAGAACGCGTGGATAACAAAAAAGAAATAAAAAAATACGACCTGCCGGATTCGAACCAGCGACCTAAAGATGTCTGTGATCACCCACTACAGTCTTCCGCTCTACCAACTGAGCTAAGGTCGGACTTGTTACTTACACTTCGCTGAATTATTATATACTTGAATAAATGCTACAAGAAGTTAAAAAAAAAGTGTGGCTGCTGGGATTCGAGCCCAGGTCTCCACGGCCACAACGTGGAATTCTAACCACTAAACTACAGCCACTTTGTTGATAGATTTAACAACTCTTTTTATCTATACGTACATAAAAGATTAAAATTTACTTTGTAGACCTGCTCTTAGTCCAAGCCTAATAATGATTTTAATTCTCAAGTGCTAGACTCTCTTTGGATTGCCAAGACACAAAAATTTTGAAGAGACGATATCTCATTAAGTTATTGTTGATTGTGACTCAAAATGTATTTTAATTGATACGTGTTTTCATAACAATTATACCTATTTTATTATGTATAATAAGTATTTTTTATTAGTATCACATTTAATACTATGCGTACCCCTTTTATTACTTTTGTACCACCTTTTTCATCAGTTCATTATTGGTCTCTCATTAATTATTGAAAAACCGTCTCTCCTGAGTCCTGACTCCTACTGCAAGACAAGAATAAAATGGCCTATAGGTTTGTATTGTGTTTCTTGCTTATTTTGTGCATTGTAGCCTCGATCAAACGGACCTCAGATGCGCTTTAGCAATTATTTGTTGAAATAAGAACGGGTACTTCACACATGTAGATGTCTGCTAACCTTGTAAATAAAGTCCAGTGATAATCATGACCTGGTTTCAAACCCGTAAACATAACCACCCTAAAAAAACTTGCCTTACATCCAAAATAAATAAAAACGTAAGATAATTAATTTATTATCCTTTTGTCCACAGGCCTCGACATTATCAAAATTATTTAGCATGTTTTTTCCACTAGATTCACTATCAGAATAGTGTGACAATATAAGTAATCGAGTGAAGGGCTGCTTCTATGGATCAGCTTGTAGAATGGCTGAGATTACTTCATCTATGGACACAAATTTCCTCCTTTGTTTCAGGAGCATTTTCGCCAAGTTGAGAGCCTTTCGCTCACAGTCAGCCCGTTTGCCAGCATCAACTATTGACTCAAAATCCTCAACATGTGCGACACCCACGATTCTCCTGTACCAAAACAAAATAAAAGAGAAATCTCTGAGTATCTCACATAGAAGAGAGATCATTTGTGTACCATTTAATGTCTAGTTGATAGAAAGCACTAATGTCACTGTCAGTGTCTAAAGACTAAAGAGGTCCAGTAAATGGCAGTATGAGGGGGCCAATGGTTCGGATGTACACATCCTTGCCTTGTGTCAAGGACGAAAACATACTCTTCTCAAACTACGTTACTTTGACTCTTCACCTTTCGAACCATCTTTATTGTGGGTCATCTGAAGACAACCTTATTGGTATCTCGAGTTTCTGCGCCCTTAACCCCTTCCCATGCTATTTGAGGCACTGGGGTACATTGATGGTGAGTGGAAGCACCAAAGTTTATGCAATGCAGAGACCAAAACAAACATGTACATTGCAAATACCATAGAAAGCAGAAGGATATCTCACCTTATCATCTTGGCAGCGCCAAACCCAAGAGAATCATGGAACAAATCTCTCATATACTTTGTCTGTACTAGTTGCCAAACATCAGGGTTGTTATAAATTTGAGGAAGATATGCTTCACCAGAACCATCTTTGTTTTCATCCCATAGTGCAATAAATTTCTTGTAGAAAAAATTCCAAGTTTCTTCGATTGTCTTTAGTATCCATTTCTTGTACGGCTGTACATCAACACATTAACCAAGTTCCATCATAAATTTGAGGTTGAATAAAGTATAAGGCGTAGGTATTGTTGCTAAAATATAACTAACGGGAATGTGGCCAAAAAAAAAACACAGCGGGCAATCCAATAATTCAAAATCAAACAACAGTGCTCCCAACCTGGGAAATGTAGAAGATTTAACTAACATCCATCAAAAAGCACAAAATAATACATGGGGAAAGGGGAAACGAACTCCTTAGTTGGTCATTGATGAAGGAAAAATGAAAATGACGCAATGAGCAAGATCATGGAATATTCACAATGTAAATTCAAGAGTCGCCGAAAAGATAAGCCGAAAAAGAAAATCGAATAAATACGAAGATAGGTCAACTTGATGAAATAGTGGGTTTCACACCTTCCTATCATTGCCTTCAGTAGCATGCCCATCTTGAGCAAAGTAGGCCAATATAAGATTTCCCAAGTAGGCTCCTATATCAAATCCCATTGGTCCATAGAAAGAAAATTCTGGATCAATCACTTGGGTCGAGTCCTGGGTAACCATTACAGAGCCAGTGTGAAGATCTCCATGAATCAAGGCTTGGGCTCTTTCGCAGAACCTTTAAAATGAAAATCAGCAATGAATACACTCTTCTAGATGAAAATAACGTAACAATTTCTTTCTAGAGCAAAAAATTTTATAGATTGAATGGAGAGCAAGATTACATGGATTTCAATTGAGCAATTTCAAGTTTTAGATCATTATCCTCACGAACAGCTTCCGCATCGTGATCAAGGTGAGGAGAAGTCCAGCGATTATATTGTGATACTTTATATGGGTCAGAGAACACGACTTGCTCGGTGAGCCGGCACAACTCCACATTGCCACAGAATTCAGCAACTGTGTTGTAAATAACAAATAAATATTCCAAAAGGATAAGTGTTGGTAATGAGAGAGAAGTTGCGACAAAAACAAAGGTCGTGAAACACTGAATGGCATAGTAACTTTCAACATACACCATGAGCAATATTAACACAATATATAGTGGAACAAGGTGGGTCGGACGTATGCACTCCTACACTCCAACCCTCCTGCTAACTCAAAAGGTTTTATTTTGAATGACCCAAAATGAAAATTGCGCCGAAAGTTGCAACAAATGACTGCTACTTCATAACAAAAACAAGCATAGCCAGTTTAGTGAGCCATTTTGTTTTATCCAAATAACAAAAATGGCGTCTTTAGCGACATGGTTGGTGTATCTTTAGCTCTTGTACACATTAGATCCACATTATTAAATTACTACTACTTACAGACATAAAACAAAAGAGAATAACCGGCAAAGAAGTGCACCTGCGCGTTTATGCTCTGTGGTGGTAGTATAAAGGAGGGAGGTGTAGAACAAGGTCTTAGATATATATTCTGCCATGTGTTCAGCAAGCAAAGGATATTCAACTCCAGCGATCAAACCTTTCCTTAAAATGATGTGTGGAGGAGCCAAATAACGCATGCCAATCAAAGACATCGGATGATCAAAGTGATAGACTTCTGGAACATGTTCAGGGCACAGGCGTCCGTGCTCTTTCAATGTTGTTGCCTCAAAGTATGCACGTTCCTTTGTCATAGGCCATGACTCCCCTATGCAGCGAATGTAAGGCAAGGCCTAAAAGAAAATAACCACTTATTACTTAGCTCAAAACACTACTTTTGCTCCCAAATAAGCAAGATGATACATACTATTTTCCCTATTAATATGCATACATTAAAGAGGGTAAATAGTCAGTGCCACTGAGTTAGCATATCATTGTTCATGATATCCCGATTCTACCTAAAAAGCGTAGATAATCTAGTCTCTATGGATGTCACATGTATCCCGTTTACCCTCAACCAAATAGTCAGTGCCACTGAGTTAGCATATCATTATTCATGTTCGCTTGTTTATTTCAACATCCGAATTTCAAGATTTCGTTTAACAGCAGAGTCCTGACTAATTAGTTATTAGCACATTCAAAGTAAGCATTTCTACTTTCCACTGCCGGCTTTTCCATCTAGTTATCAAGATCGAAAACAAATGAATTTTGTTACACCCCAACAAAAGTACTGAGGAATACACAAAGCTCGCTTATGAACTCGACTAGATCAATATACGAATTATGAACACAAACCGAGTTCCCAAACAAGCTAATTTGAAACATAATGACATCTGTTTAGCCGAATCAAAAGCTGGGAATCAAACTCAACTTGGCCAAACTTGTACAAATTGGTTAATTAGCTTGAACATGAATTCGCATATAACAATTCTAAAGCTTCTAAAGTTGTACTCCCTTTGTCTCGAACATTTATCTACCTTTGATTAAAATACTTTCAATATAAAAGGTAAACAAATGATTGGACGGAGGAGTATGTCATATACCAATATTAATCATTAAAATCAATCTCTTAAAAACAACAACCGGATCCGCGTGTTTACAATAACAGTATCATGAGCAGATGATATTCACGTGTAAGCCGGTCTTATATAAGAATATTACTATCAAACAGATGTTACTAATAACTGCCTTTTGTTCCATTTCCTCGGCTTTACATATATTAGTATAAAACCGTCTTACAAACAAAAGACTAACGAACAATAAAAAATGAAGAAGGGGGAAACCTGTTTGATGACGAGAGACGAAGACGAGGAAGTGACGATGTAGACGAAGTTAAGGTTACCATCGCCGACTTCTTTGATATCGAGGTTCTCAGAATCTCCGAGAACTGAGGAAAGTGACGGCGTTGACTTGATGTACTCCACGAGTGACTTCTCGTTCAACTGTTGGAAACCATTTTCGATTGACGCCATTAACAGAGAAAGGAAGAGGAAGAGGAAGAGGAAGAGGGGGTGTAGGAATGGGATGCTGTGAGACTGTCAGCAACTGAATGTAGACACTCGGAAAAGTCTATGATGCTTTTCAACTTTCCTTGTGTTAGTTTTATCATTACAAAAAGACTAATCGTATTAATTTAGGGTGGTGTTCATTTATGAACGGGTCTACGCAAATAATCATAGTACCTTTTTATTTTCATGATTTTCGTTTTAATACCTTCTTTCATTCTCTCTCTATCTCTTCATTTACTCTTTTCTCACTCTAACTACCACCATCCAACCACCACTACCCGTCAGGCCGTCAGCCACCACCCTGACCGCCACCTCCCTTGCGCCACCACCATCCAACCACCACTACCCGTCATGGACATATTTTACTTAAGCATGGACTTAAATACTCCCTTCGTTCCGGTCATTTGTTGTCCTTTGGTTTTGGCACAAAGACCAAGGAAAGAGGAGGGAGCCAATTATAACATGACAAGTGAAATAAATTGAATTTGAAAGATCAAATTACTCAACAAATGCAATCCTAAAATAGAAATGACAACAAATCATTGAGACACTCCAAAATGGAAAAGGACAACAAATGACCGGGACGGAGGGAGTAACTATTATACCCTTGTCATTTGTAGACACTTATTTTCTATTTTGTTTCATAATCAATAAATTTTCCCAAATTAATCAATCCAATTATCAAATTAATTTTCTCAAATTAATCAGTCGGATGATGAACATTTGACAACTTACGTCGTTCGAAGTAGTATCCAATTGAGATAATAGTTCTATTACGCTGTACGAACTAGAACAATCAGATTCAGTAAATTAGCGTTGCACAAGAAATTACTGAAGGAATCATATGGAGAAGGATCAAAGGAGGCTGACTTTTTTTTATTTCATGCCGTTTAGATGCGGATGCATCATTATTTAATGAGTTGTTCTAATTACTGAACAAACAAAAATTTTGATTTTTTTTCATTATAATAAAATAAAATTGGTATTAAATTATAGACTATATTTTGTTAAATTTTTCGCAATGCAATAATGATTACTTTAGAAAATAAATTAACACATACTTACTATTATGTTCGTAACAAAAAAAAGCTTATTAAAAAAATTACAGAAAATTATAAAATAAAATATGTAATTTTATGATAAAAAAAAAAGTATTTTCATAAAAATACACATTTTATAACTTTACTCAATTCTCTTTGATTAGTTTTTCATTTCAATTTTTTTTATATCAAGAAAAAATGGAGTGAAATATTAAATATTAATAAGGTGTCAATTTAAATAATAAACTAAAAAATAAAATTTTTATATATACCGCGCAGTGGCGTGGATATATACTAGTTTGATATAACATCATTAATAAAGTTAATAAATTAGAATTATTACCTGATTGATATCGACATGAAAATTAGCGTTCTTACTTTAGAATTTGATGGGATTGATTAATTTTGTTTGGAAGATAATGAAAGAGAGTGTTTTTTTTCGAAGGGTAAGGTATGGAATACTAATGGTAAAAAGTTTACAAAAGAGTAATCTCTGTCCATGAAAGAGCAACTACGTTAATTTACTCCTACCATTTTTTTATTTTTTTAATAGTGAGTTAACTAGCTTAAAACCCGTACAAAATTGCACGGACATATATAAATGATATATAAAGATAAATTCTAATTTTTTATTATTAAAGGCTCACGAAATTATGTAAATAGGTACGAAATTACAATGTCATAATCAACAATAAAAGGCTTTTGAAAAACAAATAAATGGGTATGAAAGATTGATCTCTCAATAACTTAGGGAGAGACCGTCTCTCCAAAATTTTAGTAATTATTAAAATAATGTATTAATTTGAAATTTTGAATGTACACGGCATAGTAGTGATTTATATTACATGGGAGTGAGCTCTTCAAATGCGGTCTTGGGCCAAATATAGGCTGGGACGTGAAGAAAAAAAATTTCCTTTAAGACTATAGTTGTAATACCCTGTATTTTAATGTGAATTATATGAATAGTTTACGTTTCGTATATAATTAAAGTTAAATAATAATAATAATTAATAAAAATAGTAATAATCGATAATTACAATTAAGACGATAATTAAATAATAAAAA
>VHZZ01001076.1:0-17050 GCA_009801015.1 Silene noctiflora | reverse complement strand
TATCAAATGTTCTTCTAGTGTTCACAAATTGAACGAGTAAGAACGATTTCAGCTTTATTATCTTATAACAATACGTAAATAGTTAAAGCACGAAAGATGAATACACACGACTTTTTTCGAAAACAATTTGCAAAACGTTTTTCTCAAAAACAGATTTTTGCATAAAATGAAAATTAAGCTCGTCAGAAAAGTCCCTTAATGCTGGGCACGACACTTAGTATTTATAATGAGCCTTGGATCTAGGTTTTAAACAAACCCTAGATCTTAAGAATATAATTAGAATAAAAAACATTTTATTCTAAATATTATTCCATACTAATTCTTCTTAACTAAGGAATGTATCATTTAAAATAAGATATGGAATATCTTTAAATATTTTAAATGATAATATTATYCCTTAGTAACCATAATTATGATAAGAATAAAATATAAAATATCTTATTCTTAAATCTTAACCTAAMTTGTAAATGTATAAGATATTGTAGATTTAGAAGGGATCTAAACTAAATATCTCACACAAGGAATTTCATGCATGTCACGGATCATAGGCGACACAAGGCACGAAACCCTAGGTCCAATTAGGTTAAACTATAATTAGGGTTTTGGATGTGAGGTGTTAGAAATCCTAGTTTTGTAGAAAGGAAAAACAACTCATAAGTTGTTTTATCTTATACTACTCAACCAAGGATAACTTATATCTCACATACAATAGAATAATTATGCTCATAATCATAAATTCCATGCCATAGCAAATAATCGAATTCACACGAATATTTTTGGAAACTTTAAGTTTAGTCGTGTATAATTGCTTCACGTGCAACTCAAAGTTATAGCTAACGAGCTATAACCTTGAACCCTTTTCTAAACAAAGTTATAGCTGTGAAGCTATAACATTGCTTAGCCAAGGTTAACTACTTTAGTATTATTACGAGATAGAAACCTATCCTCTCTAAWCTTCCCGAAGATCTTCAGAATARACTTCTTCTTCATATGTCATCATCTCTTCATCTTTATCTTRCTTGACTTGATTATYATGATGACTTTGATTAGGTGCTTGATCACCAAACTTSTTGTCTTTRAWCTTGATTCATAGCTTGATCRTTAKGGCTTGTTYATATCGACATCAATCACAATTCTTATGGTCTTAATCATTAGTAATCCAAGCTATAAGGATTCAACAAACGATTAAGTGCATAGTGTATAATTAAGCATAATCTACATGTCATTATCAAAACATATATAAGTATATACTCAACAGATTGCATACCAACATGCTATATTTTTTGGTTGGATCTTTTGGAATAGATTGGAATGAATTCAATCCTTTTTAGTGTTTGATTAGAGAGTTTTGGAATGGAGTTAGATATCCAATGGATTATAACTCCATTTCAACCCCTTGGAATCTCATACATGTATACACCCAAGTTTTAAAATTCATTCCAACACTTGTGAGCAAGTATGAGGTTCTAACTCTATAGTTTTATGGTATCACAATCCATTCCAATTCATTCCGATACTTTGAACCAAACGACCCGTAAAATATTAGCATGTTGGCATGCAATCTGTAAACATGGATGTAAGCCCTCAAACCCTGACCAATTGCCTCTCTACTCCTATATTGAATCATTGATTGAATAGTTTCTATGTATATATTTTATGGCAGCAACTTTCTCTATGACGAGAAATTTGTGACGCCACATGGATATATAAGATAAAAATTAGAGGACCAGAGAGTCACAAATTATTTGTCTTTATTTATTCATGTTAGTTTTATTTGACCCGTCACAAACTTGTGACGAATAGTGTCCGTCACAAATGAGAATTAGTGATTTTACAAACCCAAAAATTAGCTTACCTAAAATTTAGTTCTAAATCTAATTTTATATTTCATGATAATATATTTATTTTTTAAAATTGGTTGACCAATCAAAATATGACAATAGTCATATCTACCTAGCAGTCTAGCACACTCTTAAGTCAAGTAGCCAATTGTCCAACAAAAACGTACCCAAGTAATTAAGATACACGATTAGATAATAGACACACATCCAACTTGGAATTCCCCGCACGCCATCTCTTGGCTCTCCGGTCTCCACCCTAAACAGTAAACATGTCTTCACCACGGTCCATAACCACACTATTACTATTACTCTCACTCCTCTGCCTCTCTTCTTCCGCCGCCGTCAACTCCACCGTCGCCGACTTCCTCCGCCGTCCGTCTCACGGCGGAGGTAGCCTATGCCACCAACTCATTCTTCCCGCTGGTTACTCTTGCTCTGAACACACCGTAGGAACATTATTCCTTCATCATCTCACTTTGATCCGTTTTACATAATATTAGTGTAAAACCGCCTTACTTGAAACTAATTGTTTGGGTTTGATACTTTGATTTGTCCGCAGGTTGAAACCAAGGATGGTTACTTATTGGCTCTTCAGCGTGTTTCGTCCCCCTCTTTTGATCATCTTCAATTACGCCGTTTTCCTCCTCTTCTCCTTATACATGGCCTTTTTATGGTATTAATATATACTCCGTATTATTTCTTTTTAATTGTTATATGTATATGATTTGGTATGATTGTATGAATGTATGCAGTTTGCTTGAATAGATTTTAATTGTTGGTGTTTCTTCAAGCACGCTAGTATATCAGTAGATTAAACGGCAATAAGATCAACACTACCCTAGTGTCTTAAGTGGTCTGGCAAATTGTGGGGTAAGGGGTCAGAACTTCGCAACCTTACCATTGTATTAGCAACACAAAGAGGTTATTTCCCATAAACGATGACTCAAAGAGTTACCCATGGTGGCTATTATTGGGATATAGGATCATTTATTGAGTCTCAAGCCTCAACCATGAGTTTAACCTTTGGGTTATGATGATACTCTTACACGGGATTACGGCTTTCATATGACCCTCAGTCTTTCATTCCCCAAGTTCAAATACTGGGGGTCCCCCATCCTTCCAAGTGGAATTTTAGCGCAATTTATCATGTATGGGTAGGCAAGTGTATATCCCGATAAACATTTGGATGTGATGTATCAAATGGACTATATCTCTTCCTCGAGGATGTAGCTTAATGCACTTATATATCACGTACATAGTTACAAGTTAGTTCTCTCGATTCCTCTTTTCCCTTTCCCAGACATTTAGGGCTTGTTTGATGGAGGGATTTGGAGGGAAATGAAAGGGAGGGAGAGTAAGGGATTTAAAATCTCTTGTTTGGATAGCAAATAAGGGTGGAGGAAATTTGGGGTTGGAGGGATCCATTTATCTAAGACAAATCAAAATCCCTCCACCATAGGAATGATTTGGAGGGAAAATTCCACTTCTCCATTACCCCTCCTTTTAACGTCTTTTTCCTATTTAAAATCACGATCTTTACTATTTCACCTACCTTTGGTGCCTAGTTTTAAGTAATAGACTTATGGTTTGGATGTTTATACATTTTAAATTTGTTGTTGGTTGGTGATAATTCTAATTGTGAGTTACTCTCCTCATTACCAATTATTTTTGGGATGGAAGCTCTTCGTTTATGAAACATAACGGGCCATTTGATTCAATTTGCTTAATGTGGTAGAGTTTGTGAACTTTTTATCAATTTGCTTAAGTTGAGGTTTTCCGGCACTTTTGACTAAAAAATTTGGTCAGATGGTTATTTAGACTTGTGTATGACACAAGTTGGTCATGTTTTTTGAGCAAACAGGCAGGTGATGCGTGGTTTCTAAACCCAAAGGAACAGTCTTTAGGCTTCCTTCTTGCTGACCGTGGATTTGATGTTTGGATTGCGAATGTGAGGGGAACACGATGGAGTCATGGCCATGTATCTCTTTCAGATAGGAGCAAGGTACATAGTATATCTGTAACATTACGAATTTTGTGGATGGATAATTCTTAGATTGTTTGCTTAACTTGTGCTTTCACTTCCATATTGTTCTTACTTCTTAGCACTAGTATAATATATACATCATTCTAAAGTCGTAAATCAGGGCTACAGATCATTAGGTGACACGATAGTAGACAGTAGACACTGTAACTTGTTTTGGAAGCCATTAAGCTGAATAAGAGAATGAGTTGTCTACTGCTTGTTTTAGGCTTTTTGGGACTGGAGCTGGGAAGATTTGGCTTTATATGATCTTCCGGCAATGATCGAATATATATATCAGTTAACCAACTCCAAAGTATTCCTTGTTGGACATTCACAAGTAATAACCTCTTACTCCTCTCTCTAGTTCACACTCGAAGCAACTCTATTAAGGCTTGTCTTTTATCCCTCTCTCTTTTTTTTTTTTAAGTGTTAATAGTTCATCCTGCACAGGGTACAATTATGTCTTTGGCTGCAATCACACAGACAGATGTAGTGGAAATGGTTGAAGCTGCAGCTCTTCTTTCGCCAATATCATACCTGGAACATATAAATGCTCCTTTTGTTCTTCGGATGGTTAATATGCATCTTGATAAGGTACTATCTCTTTTTTGCATTTCTATTTATGTGTACTATTGTACTCCCTTTGTCCCAATCATTTGTGTACCTCTTTTATTTTGTTGAGGAGTAATTTAATCAAAGCCTCAAAGGTAAGGTAAACAAATGATTTGGAAGGATGGAGTGACTAATGTTGGCATTGGTAGTTGTTTACGACCATATCATACTTTATGCAGATGATTCTTGCTATGGGATTTCATCAACTTAACTTTAGAAGGTAAAATCTTATACAGGGGAAAAATCCTTAAAAAGTAAAATTGAAAATAAAGGAAACCGTTATTGGCCTGTAGCCCATCTAAGAAACCAGCACTCATAGTTGGTTTTTGTCATAGACTTTAAATTTAACTTCAAATTTTGTGACAAATGCAGTGATATGGGGATTCAGCTTCTGGATTCTTTGTGTGAAGGCCATCTAGACTGTGTTGACATGTTGGGTTCTATAACTGGTAATTCCTTAGGTTTTCTTCTTCGTAAGTGCAGAAAGAGCTTGTTAAGATTTTGTTGTTAGCTTAATAGCTTGTTGCTGTAGTTTCTTATCCCAATATCACCAGCTGGACACCTCATGACTTACGATTTCTGTCTTGAGGCATCATGTTTCGACATCTAATAACCGCTCAGAGTAACACAGAGCTAAACTTGATAATTCCATCATCTAGGAAACTAGGAAGCCGTTTATTTCAACTTCATGCCATCAACTTGAAACTTTGTTGGACACTTTTATCTGTATATATCCAGTGTCCACTTCTCTTTGGTGCAAAATTGAATAATTATATCTTATATTGACCAATGGCAGGAAAAAATTGCTGCTTCAATACGTCAAGGGTGGAGTATTACCTGGAATATGAACCTCACCCCTCATCTGTCAAAAACTTGAACCACCTTTTTCAAAGTGAGTTGTGTGAGCCATCTGCTTTGTTTTTGCTTTAGTCATTATCCATCAGATTGCCCCGCCCCTTAATCTGCGATTTACTTATTTGTTTTAGGCAGTGTGATGTTAAGATTGTTAACATACGGAGTATCTTATCTTATGCGTGTGAACAGACGTTATGTTAAAAACTTAAAAGCAGCATATTTTCTGATGTATGCGAGACATTGATTCTTTTTCAACAATTCTACTTTCTATTAATTCGTTATACAACACCTCAGCATTTCATAATTGTTTTGGGGAATTCAATATGATTGTCTTTAATATGAGTTTATTCATTAATATTCATTCAAAATGACTGTGATAGATCACATATAATTCTTGATTCTGTGAGTACTATGACTGACTACTTCTTGAAACACATCATTATAGTATTGATGGCAGTTGTTACGGAGGAATGACGATCGTGTACATAGCTGTAGTTGATTATGTCCATTTCTTCTTTTCCCACTTCTCAAAACCAGACAAGAGCAAAGATCAAATTTATCATAAAGAGGATGCTGCAAGTTCTGAGGGGCCGAAAGTTCGGACTTTTTGTAACTTCTTGTTACACAATATTTATTCATATCTAGTTTGCTAGATTTCAGGATCTCAATGTGGAATTTGATGAAAATAGTTATTTTACGTGCTTAATGTGAGATTGTTTTTGAATGTGAACTGTTAAAATCACAAGTTATGATCTTGTGGTGTCAGCAACTATGTATATGTGTTTTTTGTTCTTTTTTTGTCTGCTGTAAGTTGACTTCTGTGTGACAGGAAATTTATGGGGTTATCCTATTCTATGTTTTGCCCGTTTCTTCCCATCTTTATTTGTGAAGTTACATTTTTCTGGGATATCATGTTTCTTTATTTGTCTCGTTTTTTGCTTGCAGTGATCCGAAAAGGTACTTTTGCCAGGTATGACTATGGAATGTTGAAAAATAAGAGAGTTTATGGCTCCCTAAAACCCCC
Source organism: Silene noctiflora (assembly GCA_009801015.1). Taxonomy (NCBI): domain Eukaryota; kingdom Viridiplantae; phylum Streptophyta; class Magnoliopsida; order Caryophyllales; family Caryophyllaceae; genus Silene; species Silene noctiflora. Next base: position 10,695 of record VHZZ01001076.1, on the reverse strand, counting down.
ACCATTCGACCTTGGGCTTGTCCCTGAATCATTGCCATTGTGGATGGGTTATGGTGGCACTGATGACTTGGCCGATGTGATAGATGTGCAACGCACAATCAGAGAGTTGCCATGCAAGAAAGAGGTGCTCTATCTGGATAATTATGGCCATGTTGATTTTCTCCTCAGTGTAAAGGCAAAGGAAGACGTATATGAGCATATGATTGACTTCTTCAGCTCGTTGGGAAAATCTAGTAGCCTCTGAGCGGCATCATCCTAAGAGCTGCTTATGTTGTGAACTGTATAGGCTATTGAACATCTACTATTTGTAAAGGAGGTGAGAAAATGACAGGGTGAAAGCTAGTTTTCTTGTTTCTATTCTTCTGAAAACTCCGGTTTTGTAGAAAGAGGAACTGTCATTATGGAGCTAAAAATTCACTATTCTTTACTTTTGGTCTTTTGGAATATGATGGAATAAAGTAAAATAACCAGTATGATTTGGGCTTCTTTTTCTTGTGATGTAGTATGTGGGCAATAACAAATCTTGACATAATTTTCATTGTGGGTCCTCCACAAACAATCTCCTTTTGTTTTAAACACAGGGATAAGACTGCATATTTGACCTCCCTTACCTCGCCATAAGGCATCGAGATATTTTTTTTTGTTGTGGGAGAAGAAGGGTTTTAGTGATTTGATAGAGTTTTGTAACCGCAACCATTACAATTTTTTTGTTTCTTGCTGACTATTCATGTTTGATTGCAGGATCAATTCGTGGAAAAAATAGGTATGGCCTTGTGTACAGAACAATGTAATATTTATCAAGGTCTTTACTTGTGCGCGAGTATATTAGCAGCCTCTTGATGGTGAACATTAAAGGGTCTGAAAAAGAGAGTGACAGGCAGACAGGCTAGACCGACAGTATGTGAGTCTAATGTAAATATGTAAGTTTCACAATGCTATACTTTAACTCTATTGAAAGTATGTTTTTTTTGAAAATTAATGCTGTGTGTGAAGTTTTGCGTATATACGAGTGCTTAATGTTGAGACAAACTACCGTGTAGAAGTATAGGACTATGGAAAGAATAGCATAAAGATCATGTACATAGTCTACATACTACCAACAGCTTTATGAACAGCCACCCTCTTCTTCACCCTTCTATAGTTCTATGTCATATTGTCATTGGCCAATGACTGGGTCGCGGCCAGATAGTAGTGAAGATAGACTATGTCATTTTGTGCATTCGGTAGGGGAAATTAGCGCTGGCAAAAGGTGACCCAACCTGAGAACCCATTTCGACCCACATGAAGAGATTGTGAAAGAGTGCATTTTGTAAATCATGAGGATCTAACCCTAACCGTTTTTGCTAGGAGGAAAAATTTGTCTGCGAAAATCTCAATCTTCTAGAATCCACATAATATAGGAAAACCCATTTCCCTCCTGGATGAATTGTGAGGCGTAAATATCAAGAGCTTCTTTAATGCATGTCGTCGTGTTTACCAACTTTTAGGATGGTACTGTGGACTCTGGTGACTCATTGTTTTCCATGGCCAGGAAGTATTTGGAATTTTGATCGATGTGGATGTTCTTAGGCTCTTCTGTTTGTGATTATTTAATTACCTAACATTCGACTTTTAGTACTCTTATAATACTTTAAACGTTACATGAATTTTCCTATGGAGGAATGGTCTTATGCTGTGCTTGTACACATTCCACTCTTGCAATTGGTAAGGCTCCCAAGTTAAGGGAAGTTATGGTTGAATTAGCGTTGTATGGATTAGATAGATATATATACGAGTTTGTAGTGGTCCTATGGTATCTATGAGTTGATTTTGAGACCCTCAACTCATTCTAATATAGTCGTTAAGCCGAATTCAAATGTTATAATACATTCTTGTGCTCACTATGAATTCATAAGGCACACTTGGGAAGGTTTCGGGGCATAATACCAACGGGAAATATCCAAGTTGAACATGTAGTAACCCGTCTGTTCATATTTTCACAAACGCAAAGTTGTGTGACCGTTGCTGGATATTGGAGTTTCTTAGTGTTTTGATATTTCCTAGTTCATCTAATTTTAATTGGTATTTAGTGCTGTAAATTGAGTTGATCAAGTGTTTAAGCTGAGTTTGGGATTTTTTCTATTTTATTATTTGATTAGTACCAATCATTTCTATCTGCTAACAAGAAGCCCGATCCGATAATTTTCATGGTCAGGTTATATCAGTTSTAATTAGTTTTCTACCAAGTTTAATGCCAGTTAATAATATGTACACCGTATTTATTATGAACCTCACTCATTATCGGATCATGAACCAAATTGGGAGACCATTAGTTGGGTCCTTGTTTCCAAATCCGATGGAACAAATGGAATTATGTGAAGATGATATTAGATTGGGTGAAACTGAGAATGATCATGGATACGAGTATGTTGATGTCTACTTTTGATAAGCAATTTTTTTTATATTATTGGGTCATATCTAGTCGTTACCGCGTTACAGAAGAAGTATTGTTGTTGTTGGCATTGATAAATTGAGAAAGGTAAATAATCCACCGCATATCATATGGGAATAGGAATGCCGAATGCAAGTCAACATCCGAGGGCGAGGGGTTTGTCCAAAGGCTGCATTCGCACATTATCACCAACTCACTTTTCAATTATTATCATTTATCATTTATCATTTATCCAACCCACCGTATATTCCTCCAGTCTTCCTTATTCTTTGCTTCATTATTAATTGTCCCCTTTTCTCTAGGACTATTTCCTTTTTTTTTTTAATCATCAACTTGAAGTCTTCAAGTATTCAATTTCGCATTTATTTTCGTATGCAGGAATATTTTAATCTAACTATAATTCGGTGTTGATTATTAAAAATGATAAGAAATGACAATATAGGTGCGACAAAGAAAAGAGATCTGCACAAACCCGAAAAATGTGCAAGTGTTACTATAAAACAATTGCTATGTAGTAGCCTTCGACCTTTAGTACAACGTAGTATCGAGCTCATTAATTTGGGGGATTGGACGGTTAAAGTCGAGCATATTTTTCGTGAAGCTAATTTGGCTAGCTAATGCAGGTGTTGATATTGAGCCTATTACCACCTTCTTTGATATTTGATATTCCTCCCGACGGCATTCGTACGATTCTTCGTGAAGATTTACTTGGGGTTGCCATTCCCCGTCTAGTTGCTATTTAGATTTCGTTTTGTATCGGGGCTTTGCCTCTCTTTTGCACCGAAAAAACAAAAAAAACTATAAAACCAAAATATTAGTCTTGTGTAAGACGATTTTTACAGTAATAAAGCTTTAAGAATCAAAACACAACAACTATAAGCAGGTAAGAGTGGTTATTAAATTAAAAGATTCTGTTTTCTGTTAATTTGTATGGCATTACACAATTATTTGTGCTTTTCACAATGGTACAACATTTAATTTACCTATTTTAATTTGCTACTAGTTGCATATTCAATTTCAAGACTCGAGTATTATATATGCTACAAAAACATATCTTATATATTCTTTTAAGGTTTAAAACTGAATATGGAAATAAAAAGTCTGAAATTTATAAATTTATTTGAACGGTCCAGTATACTCGTTTATTACAAGTTTATGAGCTCCCAAAATGTAAGTAGGCATGGAACATTCTAAAATTCTTGTGTACGCTGGTGAAGGGTCGCATTCTTTGATACTTTACTCAACCACATTTTATAGGTGATGTTATTTTGGTGGTATTTTGACCATTTCAAAATGTCCAAAAATTCAGAGATTAACTAACTTTCATTTGTCATTTTCATTTCTGACTATTCCAACTAATTGTCCTTACGCTACATCAGATCTAGACCATTTCCAAATTTAAATTTCCCATGGAAACAGTCTGTATTTGATTAATTATTGATATAACATATTAACAACTACGAGTTTTATAATCATTATTATTACGCTCTACTAATCATGTTTTAAACTAAACTAATTGCTTTGCTGACTTTTGCACAAATATGTACGAGTACAAGTGAGATAGACAAGTCGCCAGGAAAAAGGTCCGAATGATGATGGCTAATTAGATGTTTCATGAAATTTAATTTCAATTCTTCATAAATGAGTGATTGAGAAAGTAATTGGGACAATTGTTTGAGAATATGAGGAAGAAATCACACCATGAAAATAAAATCGAAAAATGTTTCTACATAGTTAAAGTTACTTAAAAGTGACGTTACAAAAGAATTTTAACAAGGACCAAAAATAAAGTTATCAGTCTTATCGACTACGTATATTTTGTGCACCCACAATTTTACTTGCAACCATTATTGGGTTACTCCAAAAAAAAAAAAAAAAAAAGAACGATCAAATAAATGAAAGAAATATACGAGAATTATAAGACATATTAGTGTCCATTTCCATTAGCAAGAACAGTCTCACTCCTTTTACGGATCTCGTCCATATAGGAACGGAAATTGAGGTCTGAGGAACCACCATCGGCTATAGCCTTGATAGCACCCGTCTTCCATTTGAGGGCATTCTTCTTCATCTCGGTAGCTTTAGGGCCGAGGGTAGCCTCGCGTAAACAACTCTCAACTTCCTCCCTAGTAATGATCCTTTTGTCTTGCTCACCTCGGCATAATTGGGCGCCCATGCCAAACACGTCACAAAGGAACTTGGCATCGGTCACTTGGTCACCCCATTGTGGGAATGCTATTAGAGGCACTCCCGAGGTTATTGCCTCCATTGACGAATTCCAACCACAGTGAGTCATGAAACACGCTACTGCCGGGTGTGCTAGCACTTTCTCTTGCGGACTGAAACTAATTATCTGCAAATTCGAAGATTATTTTGTTATGATTAATTTCACAAATTTTAGAATAACCCAGTCTCACACCGTAAAACAGTCTATTTTTATACAATTGGACCGTCTTACAATGTAACATAGTCTCACACGATAACTACTGGATGGAAAATGCCTTTATTCATTTCATGGTGTAGCACTGTAGCATGTAATAACATTGTAGCTATAATACAAGAATCAACAAGTCAACAATTGAATTTTAAAATCAGCATTGTTGCATTGAATACGCTTCAAATAAAAGCATTGAATTTCCACCACATTTTCCTCTCTAAATAATGTATGTGCCACATGTTCTTTCTCCAAAGTTAGGTGGCTAAAGCTCACAAACGCTTACTCATGAGAAGCGTCCTCTTTCCTTTACTCCGCAAATATAATCTGAGACGATTATATGTATACAGATAAATTACTCCGTATTTGCACAATTTTTTCCGTTTTAAACAATATAGTCCAAACTAATAGGGAGGTAGCGAGTTTATTTATAGATACCCGTCTCACATAATTCAATTATGATTTAATGATTGTGATCATAATTTAGATCACAAGCAACTAAAGTCGATATCATAACTTCAAATTAACACTACCACATTTTAAAGGCATCAAACTCCGGAGTCACATTAAATTAAATAAATCATGTACCCATCGACATTAAAGTAGGCGTAAAAGTGACCGTGACTAAAAAATAGCGAGTTAAACACCGAATTAATGCGAAGTGGGTAAACTGACAGTAAACCAGCAATAAAATAAACATACCTTTCCCTTGTCGCCAACTCTGTCTAGGAACCCTTCAGGCAAAGTATGATGAACCGTGCTCATATCCGGGTGAGGCGGTTTAATAACCCACAAAAATGACACCCCGGCCGCCTCTAGACCGGCTGCCAGCTCATCCACCTGCTCCTGTTTTAGATACACTACAGTACCGAATGATATGTAGACCACTGATCCGTCGGGCCGCCCGTCCAACCATTTCAAACATTCTGTATCTGCCCTGAATGAATCAGCCCGTACCCGATCCGAGCCAACGACGGCCTTTTTGTAGAGAGGCCCGATGGGTCGGACTGGGGTCGGGCTGAGGAGCTTCATGGTGAAGTCAATGGACTCGTCTTCGAGCTCGTAGTAGGTGTCCATGAGTATGCAGAAGGCTTTGTTGATATTCTTGAATTGTCCCAACACTGCCCTTCCTAGGAAAGGGTATGGTGTTGCTGGGTGTAGGAAAGTAGGGATCTCGTCCCACTTTAGTAGGGGTAAAGTTGGAATTTCAGTGTCAACGTCGAGGGCATTTTCGGTAGGGAACTGGACTAGTTTGTGGTAGAAGTAATAGTGGATCATAAAGGATGCGCATGATTGAGGCCAAAGAACAGCACAGGGTAATCCCAGCTCCTCAGCAACATCGGTCACCCATGGGATGAACGAGTTGTTGATGAGGCAGGACACTGGACGGCCCTCCCCAGCCATACGAGTCAGTGTGTCCGGCACCCAGCGCCGACCCACTGACTCCAAATGAGGGAGGTACCTATCCAGGTCCCGCCTCATAGGCTCATCATCAGGGAGCTCATCATCAATGAACTCAAATCGGATGAACCCGTCACCCATAGGGACAGGTTCAGCCGAGATCGAGTCATTGGCTTTACGAAGGCCTACACCAAAGTCTTCAGTTGTCACAAAAGTGACCAAAAGACCCTCGGAAGCCATACGCTTACCGAGCCGTAAGAGGGGATTGACATGGCCTTGGCCGGGGAAAGAGACCATCAATACATGAATAAGTTGATGATGTTTGTGACCATTTTGGTGACCATTTTGGGAAGCCATGTTTGTAATTGCTGTGTTTTGTAATAAAAAAACTTGGTTCCCTAAACTGTAGTGAATGTGTATGTACGTTTTTATTTTGTTGAAAAGACATAAATGAAAGTGTTTATATATAGGTAGAGAGACAGGGTGGCGAATTAGAATACCGTTGTTTTACATTATACGGAGTACTTTCTTGTGTCGGTCCCTTTGATCAACTATAATTACAATATTTACCAAGTGGTTGGTGACTACGTGACTTGGTGCTGTTGGCGTTGGTCTTGGTGTTTTTCACACGATAAGGTATACTACTATAATAGTCAATACTTCATTACCTTAGCTTGAAATTACCCTCGGTTAAAAAAGTTTTAACTATTTTGTGACCAAAACTAAGTTCTGATGTCAAGCATTTACCTCCCCTTTTTAACTGGTTGTGAGACGTCGCAAATGAAAATTTGTGAAAAAAGTTTACCCAAATACAAACATGTGGCCCATGTGGGTAGCTATTTACGGATTATGTCTAATTTAGAGTATAAAAAATTCACAGGTACACCCAAATAAACAAAATTATTGTAATTGTCAACAATAAGTATCCTAAACAAAAAAATGGTCATTCTCATTAGCTAGACTTTAGGTGTATGAAAACATTGTATACGCGATGTTAAGGTTGAGTAAAAAAATATGATTATCCAAAACGATTTGTTATTCACTTCGAAACTGATCAGAAATTGTAAATAGCCGAGTCGGATATTAAGTTTTTAATTAAATATCCAACTCGATTCTTGTGATATTATTTAGATCAAATATGCATATCAAATTTAAAACATTTGGATATCATTTCTGATCCGAAAATAATATTTTTTTCTATTATCAGCTATTCTTATAGTTTATAATAATTTATGACTTTATTAGTGTGTCAGATTGTGATCCTTATAATAGACTTGTTAGATTATATCCTATGTTTCTTTATTATTTTGAAATTATTCCATCTTTTTTGGGGGGTTTCTAAAGCTTCCACCGCTATTTTAAGTATAGTTTTTGAACTAGACACTTTTATGTAATACAATTGATACAAGTCATACAAAAAGAAAAGATGGTTAAAATATAAGAACAAGTAAATGATACAGTATATACTTAAATTTTATGTTGAGATCATTGTGATAGTAAAACAAAAAAGTACACTACGGGAGATGATGAAACTGAAAATGTTTAAAATTTAATTAGTTAAGTAAATTGCAAAATATTAATATTTGCATCTGATTCGATATTAGAACATTAGATATTTGCAACATTTAAATTGGGATGGTATTTGATATTTCGAAATTCCATGGGCATCTATATACCATCCGAACAAATATTATATTAGATATCCGATCTAGGCTCTAGCTCCTCTTTCCGGTGTTCCTAAGAAATTTTCATTAGGGTATAGTATAGTGATTTGTGGAATTTCATACGAAATAATGACATTTTTAGAATATAAAGGATAACAATTGACTGAGATACCCAAAATGGAATAGGACAATAAATGGCCGGGACAAAGGTGTATTGGATTAGTAACTATGGAATATGTTATTTATGGAATGGTTGGTGTTGAGTAGTGATGTTGTTGAAGTAAAAGTGACGGAAATGGACCAGTATGTATGCAATATGCATTGTAGGTAGTAGCTACGGAGTACATAACAAGTTTTGACATGTATTTGGTGAGGTTATTCAGGAGAATAGACAATAGGATATTTATTGAACAAACGGAAACTTCAAAGAAATGAGGACAAAATAAATAGTCTTGAAAATATACTACTTTTGACCCTCATTTAGGTGTGACGGAATTTGAGACTTATGTAGACTGAATTTGTAAACGGTAAAAAATTATACGTATTTAGTATTATTACATGACAAAAAGAATACTCTTTTTGTCTCACTATAAGGTTTATAGATTTTATCATTATGTAATGAAAAATGTTGAGATCGATAAACTTTATTTTTAAACAAATACTCCATACTTCTATAGTAACTAGTGAGTAATTCATAATTTAATTTGTTTGAGAATATTGCAAAAAAAATTGTATGATAGGCGTGATGAATTTTTTTATTATTGTGGACGATTGCCAATGAAATTAGCGTTCTAGCTATATTTATCAAAATAAGTTTTTGCAATGAGGTTTAATTTTTACTTGGCAAAAAAAGTTTTAATTTTCTTCAACTCATTTTGTTTAACGAATATGCAGAATTGTTCCGATAAATATCATTACCGTTGAAATAATTACTACTGTCACAGTTTCACACATTCTACATCCAAATAAATAAAATATTTTTATGATTTCTCAAAATAGAAGAAGTGTTAGTATTTCTAAATGTGTATGATAAATGATAATTTTAGTGGTATTACAGTTTTGCACTGAATCACCCGAGCTCGTCATAACCACAACAGCATCCTAATATTTGGTGTTGGATTAATTGTAATCACCACAAACACAAATGCATTGGTATTTGGTACGTATCATGTACCATATTCATTCTCTTAACTAATAACTAATTCTCCATATTAATTTCAATATTCGACATTGGTTATAACTTATGTATCACTATCGTCTAACATAATTCATCCGGAGTACTACCCTAACTCTCTAAGCTAAGAAATACGTAGACTAATACTGACTAGCAGGGGCGGGTACAAGGAATTAATGATCTTAACCAATGATTCAATGAAGGGTTATAACCTAATTAACGGTGTAGCGAAAAATGACAATTCTCACATGATTTATTAACAATTTTTTTTGGGTTCAAATGAACGCACTATGCCGCGGGTAACAATCGAACCTCCAACTTCATGGTTGAGATAAAATCGATAGCTCTTATTGTTGAAGTAGAGGCTTGTAAAAGCCAAAATATGAAAACTCCAATTGTCCCACATTGGTGAGGAAGTGGGTGTTTTATGTGTTTATATAACACTCTCCACCTCACCTTATCACTAGTGGGTCTTGGGAGTCTTTTGTAAAGACTTGTGAGGTGCTTAATTCAGCTCACACGCGCGCGCGTGCCGTGCCCGACCCCAGCCCGCCCCGGATCGGGATTTGGGATTTGGGAATCGCCTGTGGCGGGCTATGCCTATCTTTTTGGACCGCGTCTGACTTTACGTTTTGTGTAAAGTGGACCACCTACATTCAGTGAATCTCTTGAGTGTGAAAGATCTGTCAGTCAAACATGATTGTTACGGTTCTGTAATTAAGGGCAATAATTATGCCTTAATTACGTGTTGACTGCGTTAATGGTGGAGCGGTTTTGTCTGCTGAACTGCTCTATATTCCGCTATAAATAGAGCAGCTTCCACCATCACAATTACACACAATTCACATTCTGCTCTATCTTTTCTCTCTTCTGTTATCTTTATTTATGGGTAAAGTTTTGAGGTCGTTCCAGGCCTTGCATTCTCGAGTGGGCGAGTCTGTAAGGTAGCAGTAGTGTAATCCTTGGGGAACTACCGGTCAATTGCTGATCGCCACCACGGTCGTACCGGAGAAATAGTTTTCAAGGCAGTGGTCTGTCCACGTCACTACCTTTCTTTCGCGGTATTTCTGATCCTTATTTCATTGTTAATGCTCTTCCGAATAACAATTTGAAAACTATTTGCTATTGTTGTAACAATGTCGTCTGTATTGTCCAAAACTCTTCCTGATTTGACTAAGCTTGAGCGTCTTGATGGTAACAATTACAAACGCTGGTCACAAAAACTGCTTATGTTTTTTGAACAATTAGAAATTGATTATGTTCTGTTTAGTGACCCTCTTGCTGTTGTTACCGAGACTGYTGCGTCTGTAGAGCAAACCCCTCCTGCTATTTCTGTTGTTAAGTCAAATGAAGAGGCTGTTAAGAAATTTGATAAGGACAATAAGACTGCTAGATACCAACTCCTAAACAACATGACTGATACCCTCTTTGACCTCTTTACGGTTCATAAATCTGCTAAATTAATATGGGAAGCCTTAGAGTCAAAATATGGGGCTGATGATGCGGGGAAAAAGAAATATGTTGTGGGTAAGTGACTADAATTTCAGATGGTTGATGAAAAATCCGTCATGGAACAAGTGCATGTTTATGA
>VHZZ01001074.1:84705-104736 GCA_009801015.1 Silene noctiflora | reverse complement strand
AATTACAATATATAGAATTACAATTGGAAAGTTGATGTGCTGATATCCTTGCTTAATTGGTCACGAGAATCTCTGCGAAAACATACTAGCTTTGCAAATCTGTCAGAGTTCGATCCTCTGTAGGTTCAATTTTTTTAACTCCTGGTACTGGCAATTTGCACGAGAATCCGGTTCGATCCCGAGTAGCAACATTTTTTTTAACTACTGCGCTGGTAATTTGCACGAGAACCAAACAAACCAGAACGYTGTACATCAAACAACTAATTTTATTTGCACTTTCTAACATCTGACATTAGAAATGGTTGCACCGGWATTTACCGAACACATATACGAATTACTTTCCGGAACCAAAAAYTTGTTTATTTGCTAATATTAAAAATCATTCTGCTAGTTTAACAGGAACCAAAAACTCGTTCTTGTGCCGTGTCATCCGATTGAGTCCTCAAATTAATTTCTTCCAATGAAGGTCCATCTTGTTCATTGAACTCATCATGATACTCTTGATTTAAATCGAAAAAGTTGTAATTAGAAGATGACATTGATGAAGCAACCGTATGGTTTAACTTTTTTTTTTTTTAATTAGTTTTTTTTTTTTTTTTTTAATTAGTAACCGTATGATTGCAAAGTTTAGGTAGAAATTTTAAAAGATATGGATAAATATTTTGTTAAGATATCATATCTTATTTAACAATAGTAAATATAATTATTATTCATTTTACCTAAATTAATAAATCTCTAACAATTTCCCTCCATCKTTCCTTCCAATGATGAAAATTTAACATGGTAGATTTTAATTGGTGGTGTATAGAAGATTCTATACACCGAGGGTAACCGTAGCATCTTCCTAGAATGAGGCTGAGAGGAGTACAAATGAGTAAGCAATGTTGGAGAGCAAAAACTAGATGGAGCCGAGGCGATGGAGCTAATAAGTTTGCCTTGAAAGCAAAAAGAACTAGAACCATAATTTCAAACAAGCAACTTGGAATAATCAATACCACATACACAAAATTAAAATTTTAAAAAAATTCCATTTGTCTCTTCTCTTTTCTTAAAATACACCAAGTTTATCCATTACAAATTGACAGCCCTTATTTCTTTTTCCTTTAAAAAAATATCATCAACTTGATTAGCAGGTCCACATAATCTAAACCTAATTTACCAACACTCTCCAACCTCTTCTCAATTCTCTCACTACACTCAACCTTCATCAAATCACTTCCCAAATTAATAAATAAATAAATAATCCACATTTTCATCCATCAATCAATTTTATGACATGAGAAATTAGATTAATTTAATTAATTATTATTGAATTCAACTAAATTCACCTCAAGTAATCTCTTTTCCCCAATCAAACAAACACCCACCACAAAAAAAAAAAAAAAAAAAAAAAAAGGGAAAAAGAAAATGTGCGCAGCAGTGAGCGTACGGCCCACACAACCAAGTTTCAACAGATTACCGGTCGGACCAGCTGGAGTAAACCGTCGGTGCTGGGTTAAACCTGTGGTTAATGGGCGCAGGTTTGCAGGAAGGACGGTGGCACTTGCGGCGGGAGGAGGGTCACGTGCGGATGACTCGGCGCCGTACGGGATGTCGGTGGAGAACGCGTTGAAGTTGTTGGGTGTGTCGGAAGGAGCTTCGTTTGATGATATTTTAAGAGCTAAGAATTCTATCATGGCTTCTTGTAAAGATGACCCTCTTGCTCTTGCTCAGGTTTGTTTGTTTGTTTTCTTTATTTTTTGTGTCATTTGATTGATGTTTAGTTACATACTCCGTTATAGTTGCCGAGCAGCTGACAGCAATATTACCTCAGTGCCTCGAAGCGAGCTAATTGATTGATGTTTAGTTACATACTCCGTATTATAACAATATTACCTCACTGCGAGCTTCAGCAAATTGGGGGGCAACGCTTGAAATTGGGTTGGATGACCGCTAGTTAACGATCAAAACAAGTGCCGGCAATTTGGTTTTTAGGGGGTTAACACTTGAGAGTTGAAACCCGAAATGTCAAAAGGAATTGTTTGGTTACACACCTAAAATCGCGTAATTGTAATGCTTGGTTGACAAAAAAACACGAGTTGTAGTGTTGTACAACTTGTCAACTTCCCATTAATTCCAATTCCTCCAAAATGGAGGTAGGGTTATGTGAATTCCGGTGGAAATCGCCTTCCTACATGATCAAACATGCTCTACTAATTCATTTTTTTTTGGTAGATACAAGTTTTACTAATTAGTGTGAAAAGCTACTTCGTAGGCATTGCAATTTGCTAGATGTTATTGTTTCATTGTTTGTGCTCTTTAAGACATCAAGTTTGACACTTCTGGAGTTCTGGTGTATGTTGAATTCTAGCCATGCAGCTATTCTAATGAGGAGTTGGGAACGATAGCAATTACTTAGTATCTACATTGTTTCCCCAATGTGAAATTTTGACGGCTTTAGAAATTCGTAGCCTTACCATAGGGTTGTTGGGAGTTGCTGATGTTTAGAAACTTTCAATAACTAGTATGAAGGTGGTTTTTGTATAAGATGAAGTTGTCTGTTAGCTTGGTGGGAATTGTGGATTTGTGGGTAGTTGATTAGTGTACTGTGTTTAGTATCTGCTTTATTCCCACTTGCTCTCCCACTTATTCCTTGTGAGAGGTCACAACTCACAAGCTTGTGACGGAATAGTGCCGTCACAAATGAGAATTTGTGCATTTCCAGAAACAATTGTGGTCGTTGTTACTTGTCTGTTGAGGGTTAACTTGTACGCAAGTATTTTTTCTTATACACTAGTTTAATCAAGCTTCACGTTTCTAACTGTGTCATGCTAGCAGTAGTGGCAGCATATATTAGCTGGTTTTACTTGGTGGTGATCTTCATGTACACTAATTTAATCAGAGTTTGCATCTCATAAACTACTCACAGAGTCATAGATATTAGCCAGTTTAACCAATGGAGTCGGCGTTAGTTACTTTAGATGTCTAGAAAGGAAGTTATATAGATAGTACATTGCTGTTGATTTTCCTTAAAGCTAATTGTGTTACGAGTTGACGTGTTCAAAAAATCTTGCCTGGTTGATTACTTGGGTATAATATCTGGGCTTAGTTGAGCTTCTCTGATCAGTTTGTTATTGTCGTTGTGGAAAGCAATTTATGTTTGTACTTTCTAGTATTGCCTAAGCTAGGATGAGGTAGATATGTAGAATTCATATAAATGATGATGTCATTTTGTTGATACGCATTCCGGTTTTTTATTTTATTTTATTTTTTTTATTTTTTTTATTTATTCAGTTCGAAATGGGTATATTGATTATTGAATATATTGACTATTCGCAAAACCATCATCCTTGCTGTAATTGCATGGAAGACTAGTTTAAATGTAACATATGGAACTGCTACCATTGTTGATGTTGCTTTGAGCTGTATTCGGACTGGGGTATCAGAAGTTCAGTTATTTGCCATTCATCATATTAGCCAGAATACTTTGTAAAGAAAGGATCTTTTGTTAAATACATGGGTTTGCTAATATGGCAAACTAACATGTATTGTCACTTTGTCAGATACATGGTTTTCCTTCATGCTGACCTTTTTAAGATATCATCTTGATAATATGTATAAGATCACTAACTCGCTTAACGATTTTGACCTGGTCTCATCTAGTCAACACAAAAAACCTATACGAGACAAATCAATTATCCATGAAATTAAACGAGAAATACATATTTAGATTGCTCTTGTATATGACTATATGAGACAGTCTCCTTACTACACTCAGTGTCTTGTTAACTTGCCTTAAATTTTTGTTTCTTTGTACATTCAGGTGGAAGCTGCATATGATATGCTGCTCATGCAGAGCTTAACACAGCGACGAGCAGGGAAAGTTGTAAGCAATAAAATTCCTTATGCAGATGTCAAACCTGTTAACTCCCCTGGTATAGGCGCAATGCCACAATGGCTACAGTCAAGAATAAAAAATCCTCCTGTTGTAATTGAGAAACCAAGTTTGTCGACAGACTTGGGAATACAAGCTGGTGTTTATGGTGCGATAATGGCATTGACTTATATCAATGGAACCTCATCGCCTTCTACGGGGCCTGTGGCTGGGGCTGATGTTCCCGGTTTCCTTCTAGCCACCAGTTTTGGTGCTTCCTTATATTTCATGACCAAAAAGAACGTCAAGTTAGGTATACCATCGTCTAATCTGAAATTACCTTCTTCATTCTATGCATTAGTTGATGTTACTATCTGGAAGACTGAAATAGAGACTCTCTCAAATTCAATTGGGATTTAGGATATATACAGTTTAGGCCATGACTTTACTCAGTTTTATTTAAGGAAATGTTTGACCAGGAAATATGTCTGGAAATTATAGTTGGTTTACAAAGGCATTAAATAATCAACTGGAATTTGATGTCCATTTGCTTTCTGTCATATTCTCATATTATAGACATAGTCCTTATTTTGAAAAGCAACTCACAAGATAGTCCTTGGTTTGAAAAGCAACTCACGAGGTGGTCCGTAGTTTAAAAAGGAACTCACAAGGCGCCTTTTGCATAAGGCGCAGGTAACAAGTCACACTACAATGCAAATTCCATGTTTTTTCATGATCTTTTAATGTCATACTGTATACCCCATTGTACCCAGCTTTTACTTCTTTGCCTGCGCTCTTTCATTTCGCGTCGTACATTTTGCCGTCATGGGCGCTCATTTCCTATCTTTGAACTTGACATTGTGAAATCAACACTGAATATTTACCAAATGGAGTTTGATTTATGAAGGTAAAGCAACTTTGATAACAGTTGGAGGGCTTGTCGCGGGTGCAGTCGTTGGATCAACGGTTGAGAACTTCCTGCAAGTAGATATTGTTCCGTTTCTTGGCATACACTCTCCAGCTGCTGTTGTGGGCGAATTTATCATTTTATCCCAGTTTCTGGTCTCTCTCTATCTTAGGTAGGCTCTAAAAAGTTGTATTATATCATCAAACCCTGGTTAAGACACCTAGTTAATTCTTTTTTGCATGATTTTATCCTTTCTTTCGTTTAGGATGTGGTGTTCATATTTTGTACAAATCCAATGTGCAGATTATGAATTTATTCCAAAGTATATACTTGAAAAACTGTATTTGCTGTATTCTTCTGTGCATAAAATGTAGCTCCATAATTTATTTTACGCTGTCCATTCACTCGTGAGCCGAGAAGAAACTCCCATGTTGAAGTAATTGCCCTAAAAAAAGTTATTTTATGATTCTTCCCAATTTTAATGTGACTGTGACATAATTTTCATTTTGGGTCATTAAGAAACAACCTCTATGTCTGGCTAACATAGGGGTAACTAGGGTAAGGTTGCCGTCAGCCACCCAATTACCCCGCAATTTGCGGGAGCCTTGAGACAGTGAGGTAAAGTTCTTATGCCCCATTTTAACTGTTCTGTTCCCTATGACAAACAGGGATCAATGTAAGGAGTAATGACTGAGAGATACCTGGATATTAGGTCGCATGTTTGGGTCCTGTGTGTATTATACTGTCCTTAGGCTGCTTTGACACTGAAAATAAAGGCATTGGCCATGCCAGGAGTTTATGCATAGGTTTAACTTGAGTAAATGCACTACATTATAAATCTAGTAAAAAAAAAAAACAATTGTATTATCTCCACTAAAATAGGTGAATTACTTTTGTGTTTCTGAATATACATTTCTCCAAGCATGCCTCAACGATATCTGTTGGAAAACAGGATTTTTAAATCTTGAGAATTTAAATGCTTTTCTGCTGGTATTCTAGGAAGTCAAATGATAGTTCCCCTGGTTAACTACATGGCTAATTTGCTGCTACTGATATTCACTTTCTAAGTGTGTACTGTTTACCATTGCTATGTTACTTGCTTGCACTCTATTTAAAGTACCATTATGAATTTATGATTGTATTTTACAGGTGTTAGGTTCATTAGTTTTATGAAAAAAATACCGAGTACTAAATACTCCTTTTGGGTTAAACAGTGTCGTAAATTTTTTTGGTGGGTAAAAGGAACCATATGGCCGATTTTGATGCTGACAAGTTTTAAATTCAGGTCATGAGTACGACCTCTCATTATTTTACTAACTAAGTTATTTGACATTGCTTAAACAATGTCATCACGTTGAGTATCCAACATGTGTACATAAACTCATAAAGTA
Source organism: Silene noctiflora (assembly GCA_009801015.1). Classification (NCBI taxonomy): domain Eukaryota; kingdom Viridiplantae; phylum Streptophyta; class Magnoliopsida; order Caryophyllales; family Caryophyllaceae; genus Silene; species Silene noctiflora. The sequence continues at coordinate 98,585 of VHZZ01001074.1, read as the reverse complement.
ACTTAAAAGATCAAGTATTGTGTAAATACACCTCGTGGTATTTCTTCGGCTCTGTTTAAATAAATTTACTTATGGGGAAAAAAGTTTTAGAGAAATTTTATGTTATACCTTGAGTTTTTGTGATTTCCTAATTGTATTTTTATTTCTTTTTACAAACATCTGAACTTCATGCCATGCCCTAAACTTAAAACTCATTTACTCGTGACTCTCCAACAAATCTCTTTTAACCTCAAATTTTATTCAAATTTATATCATCTTCTTTTATGAGAATCATGACAAATCTCCTTTTAACCAATTACAAATTATCTTTAATAGTTAATATCTCTTCCATGAAGAATGAAATGATAATCAATGTTTTATGGGTTGTTGAGAAGGTTAACTGATTATTTGATGAGTTAATGGATGATTGAGTGTGCTAATAACTACTTGGGTGGATTACCGGGAAATTGGTTAGCCAAATGAGTGAACTAATCGATCAACTGACGAATTAAGTTAACTATGACGAAGGTCATAGTATAGACTATATATAGTTATATCAATATACTTCCTCTATTCAACTCCACACTATCACTATCTATTTTGCACACTATTCACAAGCGAGTATTCAAATTCAATTTTCTCTCAATACGTAGAAATTATATTCATGTGGGATCTTGTTTGATTCGTCTTTACGAGTATATTATAAATATCTAACTTTTATAATTTTTGCAAATACGTAGCTAATAATATTTACCGTGTAAAACACGCGTTGACAAACGTGGAAAAAGAAAGTGGTAGTGTGGAGTTGAATGGAGAGAGTAGTATATAACTCAGAGGTACGACATAGAATTTCAAAAGAGCAAGATACAACTTAAAAAAACAAAAAGTTTAAGGGTACAATGTAATAGAATATCCCACGGTTTTGACATTGTCTACTGAAATATCCATAGCGTACGTATGCATGCGTTAGATTCGACAGTTTATGTAAACTATTTGTAGTTTTTGTTTAAACAAACTTATAACCATTTACATTTTACAAGTATAGTTATCGGGTCTTATGACGTGTACGTATGAAGAATTAGTACCGTATATTCGTATAAATATGTTATTTGATCTAAATACTAATAAATCTACTTATGGAAAAAAAAAAATTGTTTAGTATTGAATGATATAAGGCCATAAGGGGCATTAGTGAGACTTGGTGGTATGTTTGGGGATAGGTGCATTATGATATGTCTTGGTCCCTCAACTTTGTCATGTGAAGTTTGACCTTAGTCATAGATAAACCCAATGCCTGACCAGCTTAAACCCTTCTGCACTTGTTCACAAAAATGCTTAAACTTTGGGTGAATCAATAAAGCTTAACACTTCAATTTCCCCGGCAATAAAGTTAAAGACTGTTCACTTATGTTTGTTTTTCTTCTTGTTTCTTTCATTCCCCACTATCCCTTTTTGTTGCTTCTTAGCATATTTCTGTTATCATTTAACTGCTCTCACTGAGTTGATATGAGCTATCATTGCCCGTCCTCGGGGCATCCACGATCACACAGTCGAGATTATTTGTTTCCGCTAGTGTTCATTGGAAAGATGTTAGGCGAATCACAATGGGTTCTGATACCACGCTAAAATCAGAAATGAACAGTGCTATTGCTTAATATCGTGTTTTCCTTTCCTCTTTTCTTGCTTTGTATTTCGACACATTTGACTATCGAATGGCAATTCACCTAGTCAACTCAAAATCATTTTGGGATTAGGAATCTGTTATTGTGTTACTTCACTATGGAAGAAAAAGTAGCAAATGAGTCGAGACGCCATTGGGACGAGCGATTCTGAGGGAATCTAGATGCAACTTTCAACCTTGTCTCAACTGAAAAAAGAAGAATAACTGCTACTCAGATCTTATACAGTTTCAGACAAAAGACAGAAGAATAATCTTGATGAATAGAATAGGTCTTGCTGACTATTTGTGTCAAAGACCAATGTACTACATACAACATTCAGACAATGCCCATCTAGAAATTCCTTACCAAGGGGTTGTTAACATCTCTTACATATACCAAGAGATGCGAGGCACCCGGAATTTTTAGTCTTACAACAAAATTATGGGCATCATCAAACACACTGGCTAAATTCATAAATAAATCTACGAGTCTAAGACTAACTGCTAATAATCACCACCCTGAACTATGAGCCTCAGCGAGTTGCTTCGGCTCACAGAGCTAATGTACAAACTCTAAATCCTAGATTGTAATTTCACTCGGCCTTCTCGAACTTTTGGGTCTCAGCAATCAAGTCACTGTACATTTTCAGTGAAGTATTTGAGAACTGAACCATGGTGTCGAAAATCAAAGAGAACCCAGTTTGGAATCCATTCAATGTAGTCCTTTGAGTATCTTGCATGAAATTGTGATGTTTTTCCTTCTCTATCTCCAACCGCCTTTTGAAATTATCCAAAGCGTCTTTTTTCTCTGATAAATAGTCGGCTTGTTGCTGGGTCTCATCTTCAACCTGTGACTCTACTTCCGACGGTTTATACTCTAAAAGTTTAGTGTCTTGGAAAATTCTGCCGTCGACTTTCTGATATGCATTCATCCTCTTCTCAAGTTCTTTGGACATTTTGTCCACTTTCCTCTTTTGTTCTTGTTCTTCTCCTTGTTGGGCCCACAAGGCCCTGACATCCCTAATAAAACTTTTCATTGCTACTGAGACTGCCTTATCAGGCAAGTTGTCCATGAAAGTTAGCCAACTTCGACATAACCTGTACAGAGGGGGGGCATTGGCCCGATAGGGTGGTGGATTGAAGCCCTTGGCTCGTGACCCAAATTCAACTTCTGGGACCAAGAACTTGGACAGCCATCCATTAAGGGCCTCAACATAGGCCCTTTGTGCAGTAACATACTCGGTGAAGCACTCTCGCCAATTCTGAATCTCAGCCTCTAGTTGTAAGGTAGCAAGACGATGCGAATCGTTGCAAAATTTTCCAAAGCTTGGGCAGTCAAATGTCTTGACTTCAAAGATTATGTGGCTTTGAGTTTCATGGGATTCCAACATTATCTTCCAGGATTCAGTCAATCTGCATTTGAACAACAATGGATGAGTCATAAGGAAATAGTCTCACATATAAAACCGTCCCATGAGTTTTGCGGCTAACAAATTAAGGTTTTGATGATTTCTTTCATCACGAGACTACAAGTTTTATGTTGGCTGTAGGCAAGTGTTGCAGAATTCATTAAATATACAAACATTAACATACTCTCATATAGTAAGACTACGAGATGGTCTCATGCAAGTGCAAGAACAGTCATACCCATGCAATAGCTCAATGATTTGCGGTTGTAGCTCTTCATCTGCAAGTTTCTGAATTTGCACAGAAATGGATTCAGCTCGCCGGATAGCAACCAATATTCTAGAGTAAAGATCTTTGACAGCTGCTCTTGTTTTGTCCACAGATAATGTGTCCTCCCCTTTTACGTCCTTATTTCTCAAATGTGCACATTTCCTCTCATACAACTTTCTTATATTGTCACCAGCCTAAAAGGTCAAATAAAAGGGAGAATTTAGCAAAAAAATATATGATTAATTTACAAAAATCAACATTGTTTACAAACTAAAAGCCTTCTAATTAAAACTCTGAAACTTGAATTCAGCAATGCAACATTGTTCGGAAAGATAAATTTGACAATTAGGTTTACCTTCACTTCTTCATAGAGCTTTTTCTCCCAAGCATACAGTCTTCCTAGGGTAAGTGAATGGCTACCAGCTGACATCCCACCATAGTCGTCAAAGAGATCATTCTTATACTCGGTCCATGTGCTTGAGTTCTTGGAGCTTGATGCCACCAAACTCTTACAAGATGGGGACCGAGATATATTGGATTTGTGCCATGTGATGGATTGGATGAGTTTTGTTGAATTTTCTGCACAAGAATTACATGTACTAACTTAGACGATAGAAATTGGAACTATGAACATAAAGTTAGGACAGCAGTTTGCATTTCGTCTTCAGATTAAACAGATTGAAGCAGAAGCTAGAGAATCATTAACCAATGCATAAAAGTGATAAACCCCTTCCCCCAACAACAAAAAATATAACTACAGTGATGTTTTTCAAGTAGGAAACAGAACCCAAGTGCACAATTGCAACTCAGTTCAAGTTTTTGCATAGGATACTACTAATGAGTTAGGTTTGTAGCCTAAATACAAGGATTATTCAACCATAACAAAGCCTTACGCCGAATTTGATTTGGAGTCGGCTACCATGGACAATCACATGGAACCATTGCTGTGATGTGGTAATCTATATCACTCTGACTCGATTTCAAGTGTCAGGCACTGGTGCATACAGCATATTGGGATCATGGCTTTGTTGTGAAAGAAGTGTCTAAGTCAAATATCATAGTAACTAACCTAAAATAATCGACATTATTATTCAAAGTTCATACCAGCTGAAATGCTAGTGTATATCAACATAAAACACCAGGAATAAACATGTAACCTAGAGCACAATCTACAAATGCTATAATGAAGGAAATGAGGAAAAATAAGCAGAGACTAGAATAACAACCTTTAATTTCCTCAAGATTCGATTGCATATTCATTTTATTAGCTTCAAGCATCTTAGAAACCTCTTTACCCGAATCATAAGCCCTAATAAAATAATCCTCAATATCCTTCAATGCATCCAACAGTTCTCTCCCCCTAACCGGTGAGTCAACAACAGTCAACTCTTTCTCTCCTTGTCCTACACTGCAATTTTCCGAACCCTTGACAACTTCACCTCCTACATTTCCTACCATTTCCTCTACATTACCACCACCACCATTATTATTTTCCTTCACTACATTCCTAACAATCTTCTGATTTTCACCTCCCTCTCCTGTTTCCTCTTCCAACTCAGGTATCCCTTCCTCCTCCCTCACCGCCTTCAAATCCTCCTCAGCGTGGCGATGAAACCCCCCACCCCCACCCACACTTATCACTTCAGGCCGAACCCCGGCAAACGGGTTAAAGAAATCCCACCCAAAATCCCTTGAAGGGGATGGCATTGACATTGACATAGACATTGGCACATTCACATTCATATTAACATTCACATTCATATCCATATCCATATTATAATACCCAAAATACCCTTGTTGATTCTCAACAACCCTTTCCTCCCTAACATTTTCACCACCATTATCCTCATCGTCGTCTGAAGACGACTCGCAAAGCGAAGATTGACAACAAGTAACAGGCTCTTGGGTAGTAGTAGTAGGCTGAGAAGGGTTTTGTTGCAAAAACATAGGATTAGTAATAACATTATCAACCTCTAATGGAGCTTTAACAGGTGAATTAGGGCAATTAGGAGGTGGAAAAGTAATCAAAAAAGGGGAAGAAGGGTTAGAATGTCTTGCTACAAACAGTTTAATAGCAGCTGAAACAGCAAACAGTGAATGACAGTATCTACAATGTGCATCTGCAAGTGCATATCTTCTTTCTACAGCTAATTTCATCAACTTTTTTCTTTCCCTACATATTGAAACCACTTCTTCCTCCTCCTCTAACCTTGATGCTACACACCCCATCTTTTTTCACCCAAAAAAAAAAGAAAAAAAAAATGAAGAAAAAAGTTGAGGTTAAAAGGGTAATGCTTCTAAAAGAAGTGAAAGATTAGGAAAAGGATAAAAAGGTGGAATTTTGGAGGGATTTTCAGCATACTTTTTACTCTTTTATTTTCTTTTTTACCATCTAAATACAAAAAGAAGAAACCTTGGGCATTTCTATGTTCCTCCAAAAATGGAGCTTTTTTTTTTTGTTCTTTGTGTCACTTACTGTTTCAACTGGGGTTTAAGAGTAGTAAACTGAGTTTAAACAGATTTTTAAGCAAACCCATTTCACTAATCACTCTAATTAACAAAGGGTTTCATTAAAAATCTCTACTTTGTAGAAAAAAATAGGAAAAACATGTTAAAAGAACCAAAAAAATAAATAAAAAATGCAAAAAACAGAGGGTTTAATGCACAAAAACTGTGATTTTGTTACCCTTTTTACTCTTTTATATTGTAATAAAAATATTTGAATTAGAGAGAGAAGAAGAAGTAAAGGAGGAGAAGTGAGAGAGAGAAAAGAGGAATCAAATTGAAAGCTAGGGAAGGTAAAGAGTGGTAATGGGGCTCGAGAAAGAAGTCTTGTTTTTTGGATGCTTTGTTTGTTGTAGGAGTAGTAGGAGTGAGTAGTAGTACTTCACTCTGTTTCTTCCTCTTATCATTTCTTATTTTCTTCATCTCTTGCTATAAACAAGGACACTATAATTAGGTTACTTTGTGTACTTTCAAATGACTATATTTAGGTCAGTAATTATTAAGTTGCTTCATTTTCAATAACTTTATGGAAAATAGATTATCTTTTCTTTGTTTTTCTCCAATTCTCATCTTAATTTGGTCCTATTCAATTTATGATGGATGGCCTTGTACAAATTTTAAATTTTCGTGCATGAATGTGCTAAGAAATACTACAGTTGAATGCAAAAAGAAGAACTCGTTGAATACTTTCCCTATAATTTTTCCATTTAGTTTCACTTTTGAAATCTCTTCTTCCAAAAATAAAAATAGATCCTTAAATTTTCTTCCTAGTTTCTACCTGATCTTTCTATTTTCTCCATGAATGTTTTAAAAAACGTATACAATTAAATAAGACGGAGAAGGAAGTGTGTAACGACTATAAAATAGAGGGGAGGTAGACGAGTATAATCCAGATAATCCATGATTTGTACAAAGACTAAGAACAAAAGACAAGGGTGAAGTGATGTAGGAAAATCTAATAAAAGTAAGAGAAAAAAAGGAGAGGTCATACTATTCACTGAGTTGGTGAGAGAATAGAGGAGTCAAAACACTGACAAAAGCTTGTCACAGGTGAAGAGTGATTAATTCAGTGTGTGGCCCCTTGGTTTTTGGCTCAGCTACTGCTCTAGTCTCTACTACTATGAAGTATACTCCCCATACTGTATTGCACTTGCATTATCAAAAATACGAGTACAGAGTGCATACAAAATACGAAACATACAAACCTAGGGTGCATTTACATACTTTATCTTTGCACTTTGCATATATGGTTTCGTCACTATCCCATAAGGAAAGATTAATGGAAACTCCAAGTAGGAGAATAGTGTTCCATTCATTCCAATAATTAATTACGAGTCATAACTCATAAGTGTCCTACTCTCCTGCTCTTTAGTACGGAGTATTAAGGAGGGTATGTTAATAATATTAATGATTTTTCGTACATTTGTTTATTATATTCCGTCTCTGGTATATTCTAGAATATTGTTAGGTGACATGAAATTCCGCTGCCTGTCGGTGGGGTTACGATTAATGTGTAGCACCCACCGGCGGGATCTCGTTTATTAATGAATCAAATTATTATTTAAAAAGAAAAAAAAAATGTTTATTTGATTCTTTGTTTTCATCGAATTCAATTGGTTTGAAACCATGTAAAATAGAATAGTGTGACATGGTTTCATGTACTGTCAACATGTTTTCAATCCACATTCTGCTACTACGTTTTTTTTGCACATTCTTTGACGAGGTGTTAATACCTTGTTTATGAATTTGTGTAAAGAGTTTGAGTATATTCAAACGGATGATTTTCCCACTCGACCGAATTTATCAGGTTTGGAAAATTGCAACGTTCCTGATTACGAAATCTCAGCGAGTTCAAAAAGTTCGACGTTATCGTTTTGTTTGAATTTTGACGGGTCCGAAAAGTTACGACGTTCCCGTCCGGCGAAGATCGAAGAAGTTTGAATGTTTCTTCTTTTATGTTATCGACATTGTGCAAACCCATGGAAATTTCAACGAATTACCATGGGTTTGAGGGGGGGTGTTAGGAGATAACGGTGTATTGTGATATATCGTAATCAGAATAATCGATATTATGGAAAAAGTTAAATTATGTTTACCATTATTAAGAGATACTATTATTATATTTAGATCTTTAGGGAACTATAAATGTGGAACCCTTGTAATTGTTGGAGGCACGAACAATTATCAATAATACGACAACTACTCTTATGGAATTCTCCCCTTTCCGATTATAATAAATATCGTCTTTTCCTCTTCTAGTTTATTTGTATTACCTAAATATCGTTGCTATCTTTGTAGATCGTTTCTTTGTAGCTTAGGTTTTCCAATTAGCTTTGTTTATATTTGTATAAATATCATGTTTAATCATCAATAATATTCAAACTTTTCCATATCTTATATAGTATCTGAGCCTCGCGATCGTAAAATAGCCTCTCTTCTACCCTAGCCTCCTTTTTCGTCCCTAATGGGACATCACGACCAAGTCATCCCCAATTCCGCTAATCCCACCATCCTGTTTATTCTTGTCAATTTCGCTAGTTGCGATAAGCTCACCCCTCTCAACTATATGTCTTGGAGAATTCAAATCGAATCTCTTCATTTTGGATACGATTTGCTAAAGTACATCGATGGCACAAGTCCTTGCCCACCCGAAACCATTGAGAACACCACAACCAAGAAAGTCGAACCCAACCCTAACTACCTCACCTCGAAATGACAAGACAAACTTCTCATCGGAGCTCTTGTTGGCAAAATCTCCCCCGACATCTCAGCCCTCATCATTCGTGCCGCATCTACTCGCGAAGCATGGACCGTCCTTGCTAAGACCTACGTCAATCCATCCCGTGGCCACATCCTCCAAATCAAAGGCAACCTCAATAACCTCTCTAACGGTGACAAGATCGTCACTGAATATATGCAATCCATCAAGTCTATACCGACAAACTAACCCTCCTTGGTAAACCGATAGATCCCAAAATCATTGCCAAAGTTCTTTTAGGACTCAACTTTAACACTTATCGCCCTGTTATCGAAGTCGTTAAAGCCCGTGACGAACCCATCTCTTTCGACTCTCTTCCTGAAAAACTATTCAACCATGAACTCACAACCGAGAACCAAAACCCAGTCCTTGTAACCTTCCATGCCCATCACATGATGCCAGTTACCGAGGTAACACCCAATACAACCACTCTCAACCTCGCACCCAGCCTCCCTTTCTCCCTACACTCTCCGCTGCACCCGCCACCAATACACAATTCAAGAGTAAGTATAACACTCTTATTCATTAGGAAGCCTTTGGTAAGGCCTTCCTAGCAAATGGGAGGTTACCATCTCGGTTTTATGAGTTAGTGAGTACAAATCAACTATTAGGAACGACATTTATTAATAATTAAGTTTAAGCGATAAGTAAAATATAAATACAAGTCCGAAAACCTCAAAGCCACAATACCAAATCCTACAAACCAATATCAAAACTACTACGAGACAAGGTGAAAACCGCTCAAGCCTTCAACCCATCATCAAGAAAACAATTCAATCTGTCAAATCAGCTTCTCCTTATATGAGCGGAAATATCATACGGTTAACCACGGATTTTGAAAACATTTAAAGGTCAGTCTCAATAATACAAGTGCTCACAAGAAAATATGTATATAAGTATATGTAATGCAAGGAATGAAACACACATATCACAAATCACCCCCCAAACCCGACTCCAACTCCACCTTAATCCCGTGACGACATCGCAACACCGCCCCCAACAGCCGGTCTGTAGCCCAAGAAGGTATTTGCATCGCAACACGGTATATCGAGACCGGTTCGCGACCCAGACCATTGCCAGAATCGCATTTCAACACGAATCCCTCCTCAGATCATTAACGTGCATGTCCTCCTTGAAGTGGGAAATTTCAAGGAGTGACTCGGGCGTGAGACGGTCTACCTAACTGCCTCACTCTCCTCACCACCACAACACAACCACAACTCCACCAACATCCACATGTAACATAATATACAACACAATATGCCAAGTATACCACTTTCACATTTAACATGAAACTCAAGTATGTCATGACTCCATATACCAACAATTACCACAATTCTTTAAGACAGAGTTACCAGTTCTCATGATATGATGCAATTCCAACAATTACTATGAAATTAACAACAACAACAACAAGGACATATACAAGCATTCATATTATCAGGAACCGAGTAGGGAAACCCTACCTCTTAGCAAATCTCCACAAGCACAAACAAGTTCTAAAAATCCTCCTCCATGAAGTCTCGTCTTAAAATTAATCAAGTAACTACTATCACAACAATATTCTACAATATCCTAGTTGATAGATTACACTAATTGAGTCACCCAATTACACCCAAATCCTCAATTATAACATTCAATTAACAATTCCTCAATTTCCCCCAAATTATAGGGTTACAATAACAATCAATTAAATTAAAAGTATGTGTAACATCCCTAAAAGTCAAGAGTCTTCCATTAGGCCATCATAACTCATGGAGGGGCTACAAGGCTTAGTTTCCCAAGCTTTATTGTGCGAGTTCCGAGTATGGCAAGTTAAGACATGATAAGAAGTTATAAGTGAAACTAGATAAGTTTAGTTAAGATTACAAATGAGTCTTAGGATTCGTCATGAATTCCCAAATTAATACAACCAAATTGAAATAGTAAAGGAGTCTAATGTTTAGTCAAAAATCTAATAGACCAAAATGACGACTCTACGGTGACACCGCTCCAAGCCCCAATGCAATGCAAGCACACATGTCAAATCACTGCTCCTCATATGGGCGGAAATCACCATATGGATCGACACAGATATTTAAAAGCCCATTTGGTTAGTCACGGTAATATAAAGGTTTAACAAGTATATGAATGAAAGTCTACAATTAAATGCATGAGTGATAATTAATACAATACAATGAGAATATGAATGGAACCCCATCTTACTAATACCGGTATCGGGACACACCCAGGCATACCCATCCAACAACCCGGACCGCAGTCCGAAAAAGGTACTCCGGACACACCGGTGGTACCGGGCCCGAGAGCGACTCGGATCTCCTGCCAGACGACATGTCTCAACCACATGTGCCCCTCCATACTCAAATAATTAATGTGCACATTCCCCTTAGAGTGAGAAGCTCCAAGGGGAGACCTAAGCGTGAGACGGTCTCCCAACCGCCTCACGTCTCCGAAGAAGTCATCAAACCTTCACCAATATCCACCAACCAACATTTCCAATCATCACAATGACCAACAATGCATAGAAAGCAATTAATGTTCACATATATATACATCCAATTCATTTGATAAAAGTAATAATCATGCATCTTCCCAACCAATCCCCCAAATGCTCATGTTATAATGCATCATAGTGTCATGTACCAACCAAATGCCCAATTACTAACATACCCAAGTATCCCACCACCATTTCATGAAACCATTCATACTAACATAGTTACTCATATGTCAGTAACATGATAACTATGAAATACAAGAATTTAAAAGCATTATTGTAACACCCCACGTAATTGAAGAGGTCCAGTGATATGCTTAAATGACTAGTGCTTAAAGGGATTGAAARTACTACTCATATCAACAAAGTGCACTTTCTTTTCTGGTCATCCATGCAAAAGAACTCCAAAGTTAAGCGTGCTTAACTGGGAGTAGTCTTAGGATGGGTGACCTCCTGGGAAGGTTCCCGGGATGCGCATGCGTGAGGACAAAATGCGCTGGAAAGGATCCGTGTTGATTTGTGGGCAATGTACATGGCCTGGAGAGTTATCATGAGTAATCTCTCCCGACACAAGGTTTGGGCCGGGGTGTTACAATTATTAAACCATTACACTACCAAAACTAAGTAGGGAGAACTCTACCTTTGGCTATTCAGAGAAGAAACCAACTTACAATTTAAAGATGAATGAAGAAGGATTGGTAGATTTTCCTTTACCACAAATGCTAATGGAGGGATACGGTTTTGAGAGATATTTTGGGGGTTTTGAAATGAAAGGATGAGATTTTTTGAGTAGGAACAATATTGTTAAGGAAGGAATAGGAAAACAAAATGGGTTGGTCCACACGCTCAAAAACGCGGATAAGGGTGACAACGACGTGTACTCGATCGAGCGCTCGACTGCACTTTGTCGAGTGAGAGCTACTCGACCGAGTTAAACTCACTCGGTCGAGTAGGCCCTGTTACTCGATCGAGTGCACAAAACAGTTGCCAAAATTAGCATCCACAACTCTACGTAATCGAGTAGAGCACTCGAGTAGACTCCACTCGATCGAATGGATGGTCAACTCGACCGAGTAGGACCTTATAAAATCTCGAGTATTACAGTATGAATAGTAACTTACAAAGGAAAATTGACAAGAAAGGATTAATCTTGGTGCACAGATCCCCAAATCCTAACTTAGTCTTTTTAATTATGGTTTTAGGAAATTTCTAGAGAGTGTTTGAGATGTTTAAGGTTCATAAAGAGAGAGAAAACATTGTTCACGAGTATATATAACACTCCCCAAAAACACGAGTATATGTCATTCATCAATGGTTTATCAGCACCTAAAAAATAATTTTATATGTAATGTTCCACAAACTTATAGGTCGAAATCCACCATTTTATCTTAAACTTTGTTCTTAGGAATTAGAACAACATGGATTTTATTTATTTTTCAGGAAATTGAGCACCGTTATGATTACTTTGTAGAGAATATATGGCAAATAATATCTTGGCATAGAATATTTAGTGTATCTTTTAGTTATGAAAATTATGGTATTGTAATTATTTCTTCTTTATTTACCTCCTTATATTACAGCTAGATCATGACAACAAGGTTATTTTAGCATATGGTATATTAGTATATATATGTACACCTATCCTCAATGTAAGGCATGTAATTCTAAACATTATGAAACCTTTCTCCTAATTCTATCATGGTATCAGAGCCTCGTACTCTTGATAAAGGTTAACGCCTTAAGAGTTGATCATCTTCCACTCCCACCACCCACCACTTATCCGATCAAACGATCAACCCCTACTTTGGTCACCCATGGCCATCCCTAAAACTTGGTCATCCATGGTCACTCCTTATAAACTTGGTCTTTGTTGGCAATCATATATTGTTCTTCATCCCAACAATAATGATGATTACCAACCCTTTTATACAGATCATCAATTCTTTCTGTCAAAATACAAGTTTTATTCTCTCCTTCTCAAACTTCGTTCATTAAAAAAAAAAAAAAGGTCATGATTTCTTCACATCTGATATAACCCTACCATTCTACTTTGACCATGGCAACTAAACCCTTCACCAGGGACGGAACCAGGAACCAAATCCATCTATGGCTAGATTCATAGAAAATTGAAACGTATTTGTTAAAGAAAAAATTCAAACTGTTGGCAGACCCATGTATGAGTTTTCACGTTTCGATATATTCAGAAAGCGATTTTTTTTTTTTGTGTATTTTGTCCAATTTATAGGCTAAATAAAATAAAAATACATTTTTTTTCGCAAAAATCGCATTAATATTTTGATTGCAACTTCATAAATAAAATTTTATGGATCCGTTACTAACCGTACGTGTCATAATTTTTATAAGATAGATAGTAAATAACTATTTTAGATAATCTTGTCTGATCAATACGATAAAAATTCAACATTTTAAGACAAAYCAATATTAAAGATTAAATGATGGTATGTGAAAATCCATAAAATGTCGAGTTTTGTGAAGAAATAATTGCRWTAAATGATGGTATGTGAAAATAAAACAAAAAATTGACTAAAATTTGCTTGAGTGGGAGTCAAACCCCTGTCTTGTTGATAAGTAAGCTACACAATCACCACCTAAGCTACATTGCATTTATGTATACTTAGTGCACTAAATTGTATTTGATAATTCATCTAGGGCTATAGCACTAGTAATACATGGCTGGATCCGGCCATGCCCTTCACCTCATATTTTGACCATGGCAAAACTCGTATAATACTCCTAACCTTCTCTATTTCTAAGAAAATTTCTCAACCTTTTTAAAAAAAAAAAAA
>VHZZ01001071.1:139356-177675 GCA_009801015.1 Silene noctiflora | reverse complement strand
GTGAAATGTGTGTGTATGGGTTATTGTGTTTGTTAATTAAATTGTTTAATAAAAACACAATCATGAAAAGTAAGAAGCATGCATTTTGTGTAAGATGGCCAATACTCCTCCCCATACCCGGTTTCTTGTGAGAAAAAAAGGAAGAGTTTTTCTCTTTTATACACAACACATTTCACAACAAAAAATCATTCTTTTTCTTACTCTAAAATAAGAAACTTTTGCTTTTGTTCTTATTTTCCCCTAAAAACCGAGACAAATTCTTCAAGCAAGAGTTTGTTAGTTTTAGATTTAAAATATAAGATAAACAATTAACAATYTCTAGTATTGRATTTTAATTGGATTAAGAAGTGGRCATCTTGGTACAATCCGAGAGGAGTTGTTCACAATATTGAACAAGAAGATCATCAATGGGTTGTTGGAGGATCTTGCCATTTCAATAAGCTCAAGAAAATTCAAAGTAGGAGACTTTGTTTGTGCCCATTATTCAAAATTTCTTATATGTAAGTAAAATTTCTTATTTATATCTAATTTTGTTATGCATGCATCTAGATCCATCTAGTTAATTTGTTAATTAGAAAATCCGTATGTTCATATCCAGTATGTGAATCCTTCAACAACGAGTAAAATATGTATTGCGAAAATCAAGACCTGTTGTTATAGATATATATAGCTACGAGTTTTACTCCCGTGCAAAAAAATGCACGGGTCAATTTTAAAAGTATGATATACTGAGCTTATATGAATATAATTTGACATAATATTCATTTCATCAGCAATTAAATAAAAAATATATGAATTGAAATTAAATTGGAGAATTGCACCGACATTTACCTTTTTTTTCAAAATAATTTAGTTTTTTTTTTATTTGTCTTAGATTTAGTTTAATTAAACTGTCCACCTTCATTTAAATCGTGAAATATTTACATGGCAACGTTCCTTTTTTTCATTTGTTGATTTTGTTAATTTTTGTTTTTCTTGTCATTTATTACTTTTATAATAATGATTATTGTTAATTATTAATTTTATTAATCGAGTTATCTAATGACTAAATTATATTTTAATAATATTATATTGCATAAGACTATAATTGCATAAGACTATAATACATTAGATCAATTAGGTGAAAGTAATTAAACGTGAGGAAAGTTAGTGGTGGACCAACTTTAGAAAATAAAACATTTTTTTTCCTAAAATCAAAGGAACCAATGAAAATCCTCTAAATGTTATTACTTTAATAGAAAGAGGATTTTATTCTTACGGGCGTCCTCTCCCAGGGCCTATTATAACCGCATTGGATTAATTTCAACCCTGCTGTTAAATAATTAGATTCTCGAATAAGCTCTATTATGTCATTTATGTTCATTTGTTTTTTAATATTATCAATCATTAAGCTTGCCTTATTTGACCTTTTTTTTTTTTTTTAAAAATTTTTTTTATAAGTAAGTTAAAAGTGCAGACTTTCATTTTTCCAACAAAATGGTTATAGACAATGTTAGATATAAATAAAAACAAGCATTTTTAATCGAGATTTAGAATAATAAGTTTTCAAAAAATGTATCATAAATTGCGTGATTTAAAAGTAGTTTTATACAAGTGACAATCAGATGACTCGCACAGGTTAAAGATGGTCTTATCAAAGAGCGATCGAGTCTTCACGAATACTGGTCGACTCGGGTCACGGTTAAGTCGTTGAATTAGGTCATCATCGAGCGAGAAGTTGGGTTCGGTTTAGGACTCATCTTAGGTTTTGTGGATTGGAGACAGCTTCTACACGATACGCAATTTAAGCATCCGCTTTCATGGTCGTGTAAGCGCATCACAATACCTGATTGGCGCATTCCCCACATCCCCACCACCACCTTGCCTCCTCTACGCAAAATCTCTTGAGCCTGCCATACCAACTACTGGAATTACTACTGAGATTACTACTACCTCACCGAATCTCAAACCTTCCAAATCAAAATCCTCCTAAACCTAATTTATTCACTTCCTAGAAAAAAAAATCCCCAAAACCTAAAACCCTAAATCTCCATTTTCTCTTTCTATTCTTCTTTTATCTATGTAGATTCTGCTAGGGTTTTTGCTTGCAACTCTTTAACAATGGCGATGGTCCCCAATCCTACGCCGCTGCGTTTCAGTCCTTCTACCGGTGCTGCTGGTTATGCTAACCTCGATGCTCTTAATCGCGTTGTTTCTGATCTTTGCACTAGAGGCCAACCCAAGGTTCGTTGTCATCTCTCCTTCGTTTCTTTTAATTTGAATAATTTGGGTGTTACTTTGAGTTTGAATTTGGATTTTAGTAGTTGTTGTGATTATTTAAGCTGATTTGTATCTTGGTTTTGATGCTTCTTGTTTTTCTGGTGGTGAGTTTGATAATCGGACTATATTCGATGTTGTTTGTTCGTTTTTTCGGGTTTGAGTTATTGGTGCTGTTCCGAATTGACCAACTTATCGATGCTTCTTTTTCTTATTTTATTTTGGTGTACCTGAACTATTGAATTATGTAAAATGGCTTGTTAGGTAAAGAGAAGTTTGGGACTTTTGAGCGAATTTTACTCGATTAAAATACTCTACATTCTCTAATTACTTGGTGAATTGGTACATTTTGGTTGATAAACTTGTAAGACTTAACGTGCAATATGGATATCTTACCCCCGTGATATGCATTCCTCATAAGGATGTGTTTGGAAAGGGATTTTTTTTTGGAGGGGGGTAGGGGTTAGGAGGGGAGAGCAATGAAGGGAAGTAATACCCCTTGTTTGGTTAGTAAAATGGAGGGCAAATCAAATCGTCCAACAAAGGAAGATTTGGAGGGAGAACTCATTCCCTCCATTCTCACTTTCATCCCCTTCCCTTCTTTTCTTCCTTTCCTTCTCTTTTGGTATCCAAACAAGGCGCTAGTGACTTTTTATTTCACACTTTATGTGGAATAATGATGAGATCTTTAAATGAAATTTGGGCTTCTCTATTTGATCCATTAGTTTTGGAGCATCAAGACTTGCATTCTCCTAGCCTAGAAGATACTTATACAAGGAAGATTGATTAATAGGTTGTTTGAGTCCTTTTGCATGGAAATCCCGAACACTGCATCTCTCCCTCGTTATGTGTATCCAATGCACAGGAGTGACCCATATGATAGCTTTTTAAAGTCTTTCTTATCATGGAAGAATTCCCCAAAGTGTCGGTTCTTTTAACTTAGCTAGGATCCCCCAATTCTGCATTAGTCCTAACACTGTGGCCATGAATATGGTGTTGCGCCATGATTGTGTCGAGGCCTAATTGCATCATCACCGCAAAACTTTGGATAATAATTTGAGATATTGAGATAATTTAGTATTTTAGGATAATGAAATTGGGGCCGTCAAGGCCTTGTCACAGTTACCACGGCTCAATCTATCATATTGACCATTGTGAATTCATTGGTGCTACTGATTGGTCAAGAGACTTTTTGATTAATTTTGAAATAAATGTCTTTATGTTCATTATTGACAATAGTAACAAAAAATTCTGTTAAGCCACATTGTATTCCCTGTAATTTTCGACTTGTGTTGTTCATGGTTCCACTTTAGCAGAGATTATTATAAACCTATTAGGCTTATTAGTGTTACTACCCACTCTAGATCCGTTGACTGATCTGTTCTCATTGGTTAGGATGGTACTATACCAGTTTTGAGAAGACACATAGAAGAAGCAGCACATGATCTCAATGGAGAAGCTTTTTCCCGTTTCATGGATCTGCTCTATGATAGAATATCTAGTCTTTTAGAAAGTGGCGATGTTGCTGAAAATTTGGGAGCTTTAAGAGTTATTAATGAGCTTATAGATGTGCCTCTTGGAGAGAGTGCCTCAAGAGTTTCAAGATTCTCTGGCTACATTCGGACTGTTTTTGAGGTGAAGCGTGAACGGGAGATTTTAGTTCTTGCTAGTAGAGTGCTTGGCCATCTTGCTCGTTCCGGTGGGGCTATGACTGCTGATGAAGTGGAACACCAGGTATAACACGCTTTTTGCTGGTACACTTTTTTTTATCTTGTTTGTTGTAACACCATATACTGCCTCCTTTTCATCGATTTCTTTCACTTTTTCTTTTTAGTTCAACTTTTCGATTTCTTCCATTATCTGTATTTGGTCGTTCACTTCCCTCTCATGCAAGTGGTCCACCTACTTTTACACTTCACTACTTTTGTAACGTTTATTATTATAGATTTGTGTCATTTTAGAAATGGTATAGGTCGAAGAAACGGAGGGAGTATTTAATTATTGCTATTTGAACAGATCAGAAATGCATTGAATTGGCTGCGTGGAGAGCGAATTGAGTATCGCCGCCTGGCCGCTGTTTTGATTCTAAAAGTAAGCTGTTCTCATTCTTTGGAACTTTTGGCGTGGTATCAAACTTGAAGTCTTGAACTCACCAGTAACTGCCACTAACGTTGTGTATGTCATATTTATTTAATGTATATTTAACTAGTAACTCGCTAAATGCAAGATTAGATACCATATCTCCTTCCTGTCTTGTATAGTAGAACGAGTTCCCGCTGTTTGCTTATTGGTTGAGAAATTGTGGACTTCATGCCCTGATTTATGACAGCACTGGAAAGAGCTGTTTCTGAACCATGTAATGTTGAGGGGCTCGAAGGGGATTTCCTGGGGTCAACCTTTCAAAAAATTAATCCTCGATTTGTGATGTTGAGCAGAGGATTTCTTAGATGTAACATTTGTAGATTGTAATGGATTGCAAAGAGGTTTAATGAGAACAATTGGCAACAGCCGCAACACTTGAGGTTAAGATACCAGGAGGAAAGGTCATATTATCTATTTACCGGACTAGGCACTAGGGAAAAATGGAAACAGTAATTACTCAAGCTGTCGTGTAAAATCATTTCAGTTACTTTGGAGATTGGGACGAGAACTTTCTATGATAAATTTCTGCTTTGCTGTTGATAGAAGTTGATTTGATGGTTCTTTTTTTTACCTGTGAACCATATCTGTAGAGCTGTTTGCGGAGGATAAAGATTTTATGATTGTAACTTTCATAAAATTTCAACAAGTTCTTATTGGTTTGCCACTTTGCGTTGGCCTCTTTCGGTATTTTTCTGTCATGTTAATATGTCATCTTGGTGTTGAAAGGCAGTCTGTAAATGCACAATTGTGCAATTTCTTAATCTCTCTGTAGTTCCCTTGTTAGGATGCCACAGAGGAAAGAGTGACTTGGCATGATGGACATGTATTCAGATGTTTTTCTAGTTGATAGCTGAGAAGAGCTTTTATTCCCCCTTTTGCTGCTTTGGCTGTAGCTAAAGAGAAAATGCCTATAGAAGATATGCTTAGGAGGAGAGGCTTCAGTTTGGCTTTCTAGACGGTGTTGTCTGTGTGACGAATGAGGAATACACAAACAGTCTTTTACAGTCTTCTTAAGTCTTATCTCCTCTGGCATACTGGCATCTATCTGCATTGAAAGCCTAAACATGTCCTATTAATACTCGGAAAAGCACGACGAAGAAGGGTTGGGTTGCCGAAGTTCGAAAGATGATTCCATTGGCAATTTGGTTGTGCACTTGGGTAGTTGGATGGATAAAAATTATTTTATATTTGACGATGTTGCCAGTATGCCACAGAGGGGAATAAAAGCTTGGATACACTTTAGCAGATGTCAACATGTTTATATATCCCTCTTCTTTGACTATTCGATGAATAAGATTCATGTATTTTGTTTGATACTGCCACTTTGCACAAGAGTTCACATTCCATTATATGTAGCTGTTGTTCTACTGGGGCATTATTAAGTCCTTTATTCTGACCAGCACGTATATTGTTGTTTATGTTCATATATTGCTCATGACAACATGAGATCGTAACTTTTTTCCCCAATTTCTTTATTTGCGAGTGTTTCCCCCTTGGTTTCCTTTCTAATGAAAGCCTTGATACATGCTAATTTTGTATTAATTTACCTATTAATTAATTGTCCAGGAAATGGCAGAGAACGCTTCTACTGTTTTTAATGTTCACGTGCCTGTATTTGTTGATGCTATTTGGATTGCCCTAAGAGATCCATCTTTAGATGTCCGGGAGCGTGCTGTGGAAGCTTTACGTGCTTGTCTCCGCGTTATAGAGACACGTGAAACGCGCTGGCGTGTCCAATGGTCAGTTCTGTTATGTTTTAGGCAATTTTAATCAGTGAGATTTCTTTATTTCTACTAGAGATTATTGTACCCTTTCTTTCTTCTAGACAAGTATAGCTTCTTTTTGTCCTTGAAGAGATAGTGAATGTGGAATATTTGGGACTTGAGAGGGTCTACTTGATCAGCAATATATGGCCAAGTTCTAAATACTGGAATTTGCCGTTATGCTTCTGTGTGAGACTAACGAGTTAAGGCAGTAAAAGTTTCCAGTTTTGATCATAACCTTTCTATCACCTCATGGAAGCAGGAAAGTTTATGTTATAGTCCATGCGGTTTTGATAGTTCATGTTATAGACTGGGATTTCCGTGGTTTGGAAGGCGTTTCCATTGGTGATTTGGTGGTTGACTTGATGGAAAATCATATTATTTTGATACCGTCTCCAAAGCGTCAAACATTTGAACCTATCCTTTTTGAGGTTGTATAGTTGGAGTTGAGTCTTCCACTTGGATCTACGCTTGACCTTTTTTTTCTTTTGTAGCTAACATTATCATGATAGCGTGAAAGCATAATTACTTTCTCCGCATTTTCTATATGGGTGTCAACTTCATGATGATCTTTTGTATATGTGTATCATGTCATTATTGATGCTGTTCTTTTGTATACGAGTGTCACCTCGTTGGACGTGTTTCAATTTCCGACCCATGTTTATCCTAGACTACACACCAACTACACTTGCATTGTTTTATGGTGCTTTTGATCAGCTCTCCTTTTCTTTTTGTGTCCAATACGAATGATTCATGAAGTCTAAAAAGTTGCTATTGTTGCTAAGCTGTTAAGGCAGATCTGTGATTGTCTATGACCATTCAAGGTGTGATTTGCGAGAAACTAACGTAGCGTATTTTCTAATGGAAGCAATTAGTCTAAAACACCTACTTGATATTCATCATGTTATTCTTCTGCCATTCCATTTGATTGTAATTGTTTTTTCAAAATAGGCGAGGGGATTTGAAAAACATATACAATCGAATGTAACAGAGGAAATAATTAGCATCTATGACCTCATGGTCATGCTTATTTTTGTTTTTTGGCATTAATATATTTGTTGGATGATGAAGGTACTACCGCTTGTTTGAGGCTACTCAAGAAGGACTAGGGAAAAATGCTCCTGTTCATAGCATACATGGTTCATTGCTCGCACTTGGGGAGCTTCTGAGGTTGGTTGACCCCCCCCTCCCTCCCTCCCTCCCTCCCTCTTCTTCACTCAAAAGAATTTGAAATGATGAAGAGGACACTTGATTTGCATGGTAAACGTATATAGGAGATAGCATATGTGGAAAATGGATTTGCTCACACTTGTTTAAGACATCTTACTGTTTTATTAGCTTTCAGCGTTAATCGTTTGATATTAAAACAGATTAGTTATTAGGAACCGATTCGAAAGTCTCCATCTCCCACATAAATGACTCAGATATAGAGGTAACATTTTCTGTTTCAATTGTTTGCTTTTATCCAAGCAATCTTAGTGGATTGGCTAGGCACCCCTCCTCAGTTCTGATTATTCCCCGAGCGGATTATAGGGGATCAAGCATACACAACTTTTTTTTTTGTGAAAGAACAAATGGCTTTTTGCAATTGACTTTGAACTTAAAATGAAATATCATTGTCTATTAAGAAGTGCATAAGGTTTTATTTTATAATCCATTTTGATCAAGTTCAATGAAGAGGCTTAGAGAAGACTATTGGTGTAACAAAACCCGTCTGATATCTGATTTCGTCTTAATCATTGGCTTTACTAAAGTTCGACTAAGATGGAGAACTATCTTTGTGCCTCTTAGAGGTATAGAAGTGTTTCTTTTCGAAGCACAAGCAAATTCATCACTTAATTACCCTAATAACTTAATATCGGTGCCTCAAAGGCGACTGACAGAATCGGATATACTGAACCTTGCCTTTATATTGAAAACAAAGAGAGCTATTTTCGGGCGACCTATAATCTTAAATTTTAAAAAACGTGCCTAGGGCGCTCTTAGCAGCTTAACCCCACGCTTAACAAGACACTCATTTAAGCGCCTCGCTACACCTTAATTGCGCCTTATAAACAAGCACAACCTGCTAGTTGCACTATTACAGAACTTCAATATTTTTGTTCTCTTTCAGTTCTTTTCATTTACTTCATTACATGCTTACCCTCTTTAAAATCTAATAAGGAGATATTGCACAAAACTTATCTTGATGATACAAATGCGCCTTGTGTCTATAGAGCATGCCCTCGCTTCGCGTCTTCTGCCCTTTCGCGTCGGGGATCTCCTGGATTATGTGCGTCTTGTGCCTTTTCAAACTAAGGGGACGTTTGGTTCAACAAAGGGAAAGGGAATGGAAACAAGAAAGGGAAATCAGGGGAAAGGAAAGTACTTACCTATAATTTAACTTTTTGTTTGGTTACTGTAAGAAAGGAAATGTCATTAACTTTTATCTATCAACTATTTTTTCAACCACCACTCCTAACGCTACCATCGTCCACCACTACCACCGTCCATCTCCACCACAAGGAAATGCCACCGCCATCTTTTTCTGCCGGTGCCACCTTCCTGTCCCTCCATATCCGCCGGCCTTCTCACAATCATTAGAAACACCAACCCCAAAACCTTGAGGGCATTTCAAGTGTTGGGGGAGGTTTTTAAGGTTTTGGGGTTGGTGTTTCTAGTGGTGATGGGATGAGTTTCACACGAGGATGGGAGCACCAATGGGTCTTTGCTGGGGGTGCTGACGAGGGACTTGCTCTCATAGGGTAGGGAGGTTGCGGGGGAGACATGTTGTCGGAGGGTGGGCCGTAGATGGCAGTGGCAGTCATGGTTGTGGATGGTCGAGTTGAGTGATGGGTCAAGGTGATATTAGGTGAATGTGGGAAAGGGAATGGGATACCTTGGGGGGTTGAGGGGTAAAGATGTAGAGGAGTTTGGGGGTAAGGAAAGGGTAAAGGGCATCATTCTTTTGGTCAAACAAGCACAAACAAAGGGTATCAATCCTTTTGATTCCCTTTCCCTTTCCCTTTCCTGAATACCCCAAACCAAACAGCTCCTAAGTGTTTAATGACAATTTCATAAAAAATTATGACCGATTTCGGCTTCACGATATAAGAAGCCCACATATGGTTTAATGAGCTGTTTGATTATTTTTGGTCTTATATTAAAGCTAAAGGATAGTGGCTCCATTGGAATTGGAATAGAGAGAAATAGAGAATTCAAACTTCAAGTATAGAAAGACTCGCCTGTATTTAGTAGTAGTCTTGCTACTTTGAGAGAGTAGTTTGGCCGCATATTTGTTAATTTGTTCATCACAAATGGATAAATGAAGGAGTTTTCTTAACTTATCTGTCTACCCTTCTCTGAACAACTACAGTATGGTTTCTTGCAGAAGGCAGTGAAGGTGTTGGTGCATCTTTCATTTTTCTGGTTACAGCTTCCAGTTCATGATCTCGTTAAGCTTTAATTGTGCAGGAATACGGGTGAGTTTATGATGTCTAGGTATAGAGAAGTTGCAGACATTGTTCTGAGATATCTAGAGCATCGTGATAGGCTTGTTCGCCTAAGCATAACTTCGTTGCTACCGCGCATTGCCCATTTTCTACGTGATCGTTTTGTCACCAACTACCTGACGGTTAGTTCATCTTTTCTGTAGTGTGTGAATCTTGTTCTTATTAGATTCTCCATCAACATTTGGTATCTTCTTTTATGACTGGTCTTATTAATGAAGTTATGGAATTGCGCTGTTATTGCGTAGATATGCATGGATCATATTCTTGCCGTTCTTAAGATACCAGCTGAGAGAGCTAGTGGTTTTACTGCCCTTGGAGAGATGGCTGGTGCCTTAGATGGGGAACTTATTCACTATTTGCCGACAATAATGACTCATCTTCGTGATGCCGTGTGTATTCATATTTTTCCTTTCAAAGCTTCTTTATACTTGACATTTTTTATGATAATAAAATCAATAAATTTGGGTCAGCTTCCATGGCTCCACTAATTGCAACTAAGTTATCTATTCTTATTTGTTTCAGATTGCTCCTCGTAGGGGGAGGCCTTCTGGGGAGGCTTTAGCTTGTGTTGGAAGCATTGCAAAAGCAATGGGTCATGATATGGAGCCTCATGTTCGTGGTCTCTTGGATGCAATGTTTTCTGCTGGGCTTTCATCTCAGCTCGTTGAAGCACTTGATCAGATTTCTGCCAGGTATACCTTTGTATATGCATCTGTTTGTGGTCCTTCTGAGTGAAAATTAACATTTGATCGGTGATGATTATCCTTTTTTTTTTTGTGATACGTCAGCATTCCATCTTTGCTTTCAACAATTCAAGAGCGATTGCTAGAGAGCATATCTTTAGCTCTATCGAAATCTCATCACACTCAGTCTAGACCAGCTTCAACAGGCCGAGCAAATGTAGTTAATGTGCCAATGATGGTTTCAGATGTGGCTGGCCCGGCGGTTGTGCAGCTTGCGTTGCAGGCTCTGGCACAGTTTAATTTCAAGGTTTATGGTCTACTATCTTGTGGAGACACTGTCATTGATGTGATCTGTCATATTAGTACTCCTTAGTCCTTCCATCCCATTTTTATTGTATGAGTCGACGACTCCTTTCGACCAGTATATTTTTGAAATACATACAGAGGTACAATTAAACAACTATTTTCATATTATTATTGTTTTTAACATTGTAACTACTGTATACTGTAAGGAGATATTAGTGAAAGACGACATTGTTTGAGCACTAAAGTCAAATGGGATGGAGTGATTAATATTTTACGTTTGATGCTACTGATATTATATGTGTTCTTTTTGAGGTGTTGTTTGACTCTCATGTTGTATTTTAGGGTCATGATCTTCTGGAGTTTGCAAGGCAGTCAGTCATATCTTACCTGGAAGATGAGGATGCTGTCACACGAAAAGACGCGGCTTTATGTTGCTGTAGATTGGTAGCAAACTCCTTTTCTGGCACATCTTCTCAGCTTAGTTCTGCTAGGTCTAATCGAACTGGAGGAAGGAGACGCCGTCTGATTGAGGAGGTAATTGACTTATTAACTACTGTAATGTGTTGCATTTATTGCTGTAAGATGTGCTCTTGATTGGCTCTTTTATGCAGCTGTTTTAATGCCATGTAACTTCGGTTCCATATTATCTCGCATGCCTATTTTTTTTCTCTCATAAAATACCTAAATTTGACTCTTGGACACACCCGTGTGAGATTCCTCTAACTGAGTCGGAGTAACATGGGTGGAATGGAATGTTCAAAATATTCTTAAGTAAAAATGAACGTAGGAGTTCCTTAGGTACCTTTCCAGAAATAGATAAAGGAAAATCCTTATTAATACTATCTTCTGTTACGATGGAGGATCATGGAACCCAATGATTTAGGTCCATCCTCTGCTAGGACCACATTTATGGCAATACGTTTTGCTATTTGGATCCTGAGACATGCTATAATTAACATTATTTTAAACTGAAAGCTTTGAAGTAATTTTATTGGATTCCTAATTGTAATAGCTGATATGCGCTTCACCCTTCTGTTAATGAATATACGAGTTGGACACAGGTTGGTAAAGCTGGCACAGCTTGAATTTGAAGCACGTTAAATTCTTGATTCCGGAGAGGAGGATCAATTGATAGTATTTTTTTTCCTCTCTTGATAGATTGTCGGAAAGCTGCTTATTGCTGCTGTTGCTGATGCTGATGTTAGCGTTCGGCTTTCGATTTTTCAATGCTTGCATGTCGATCGAGGCTTTGATGAGTTTTTAGCTCAAGCTGATAGTCTAAGTGCCATCTTTGCCGCTCTAAATGACGAGGTATCATACATCCTTCTTGAAATCCTTGTGGTGTGTTTATCGGGAGTGAAAGGCTCTACTAACAAGGCTTGTAATTTAAACTATTGATGTGAAAAGGCGCGGTTAAAATTAGATGCCAGAACGCACCACTCCCAACACTGAGAATTGCATAGTCGGCAGGTGGTGGGGAGGGTGTGGAGTTTAAAAATATTACCTGGGGTGAATTTAACAATGTACCTGATTCATACCAACATGCATGACATTTATTAATTTACTTGTGATTATTGATGACTGTTTTATTTTATTTTTACATTTGCTTTTCGTTGAAATAAAATTTTAAATCATGGAGGAAATACAAAGCTATTTTTTATTTATTGTAAATTATCAGTTAACTAAATATGATAGTGGATTATTGTATGGGTGGTGGACTGGTGGGTAGTCACGAATTATGTCTAATGGCCATAAGCATCTATGCACTTCTGCCTATTAAGCAGTAGTGGCTTTTATTCCTTCTTAACTCATATAAATCTTGTGTAGCATACTAGCATGTGACCTAAGGTTGGTGCTGTCTGAATTAGGACATTTTCTACCAGTTTCGTTTGTATGTTTCTGTGGGCTGAGCCTCTGAGATCCTTAAACAACGAAACTATAGACATTGTATTTTATTCTCTACAATTTCTTGCTTGAATTAATATGAGTTCTCTGTCCAATTTGTCACTCATAGTTAGTAATGTATTCTGATTGGTTTCCTTTCAGGATTTACAAGTTCGTGAATTTGCAATCTCAGTTGCGGGAAGATTGGCCGAGAAAAATCCTGCATACGTTCTCCCAGCTCTTCGTCGTTTTCTTATACAATTGTTAACTTATTTAGAGCAAAGGTGACTTTTGAAGAGTTTGTTGAGCTTAATAAAAACGTTATAAATTATTCTCTCCATGATTATAAATAGTGCTCCTTAAGGAAGGGGCTGGCAAATCAGTTTAGTCGGTGCCCTAATTAATTACTTCCCCTTCACTTCCGCCCTAATGGAGCTCTCCTAGTTCCGCATTCTGCTTGTATATTCTGTCAATTGTGAGCGGTTGTTTGAATTATTAATTAGAACTTTTGATGAATTGATTTTTTTCAGAGGACTTATTATTAAACTGAAAATAAAATTTTGCACAATACAGAGATTCAAGTAATTTGATGGCACGGTGTAAAAGTAATCTCTCTTTGAGGTATAACCCTAAATTTTATATTTGCCGTGCAGTGTCGATAGTAAATGTAGAGAAGAAAGTGCAAAATCGCTGGGATGCTTGATACGCAGTTGTGAACGTTTGATACATCCATATATTGCTCCCATACACAAGGTGACCTATGTGTTGATCTCAGTATATATGGTTTATAAACATTTTTGAAAGTCTAATATTTGTCTTTGAATAGGCTCTAGTGGCAAAACTTCGTGAAGGATCAGCATCGAGTGCTAATAGTGGAATCATTGCTGGTGTTTTAGTAACTGTAGGAGATTTGGCTAGAGTGGTGAGCAGCTTTATATCTTTTATATGTTACTTTTCATATACTTGTAACTGGAAAGCACCTTTTGGATTGAGGCGGTTGTTTCATGGATGGCTTTTTTTTTTTGGTAAAAGCATAGCATGTACCATTTGTTATAAAGATTTGATTAGTTGCATCTTGTGGCAGAATCTTGTCAATAATTAGTTTTCTTGAAGCAGTTATGGGCGATAGCCAGATTGATAATCGGTATATAACTGCATGTGTCAATATTTTTCTGGTCATGTGTAGTTAAACTCTCAACCTGGTATATAACTGGATTTGCATACTTTTGTCGAAACTTGCTTGCCAGAATAAACTCTCTAGAAAATTATAATGAATTAGTCATTCAACTACTTGGTAATGATGTATGTATGTACCTTATAAAAAAGACTTGGGTATGTGTTTGAAACATTTGATGTATTTTAGTTTTGTCTTTTCTATAAAAGTTTTTTTTTTTTTTTTTTTTAAAAAAAAAATAATATTGGGAAAACAAATAATTAGCAAATTAGTGTTGGCCCAAAAAATGTTTATCAAAAAAGCTTGGAATGGGGAAAATGTCATCTCGCATGGCATGTTCACTTACTTTAATGCATATAATTAACTGTATACTTAAGAGACACAGTTTGCTTTATACAATAGTGGTTACTGGTCAGTAGCTTGATGTACTAGCAAGAAGACCTGGGTTCGAATCATTCGCCGACAATTTATTAATGTTTTGTGTAACATAAATAAGGTATATCTGGAATAAGGTTAGAAAAACAATTTGCTTCCCGTGGGATTCAAACACCTGGCATTTTAGTCATCCGAGATGCTTAACACAACAATGGCCAATTGAGTTCTTTACATTCACTGGTTTATAGAGCCGTTCATTAGCTATTAAACAATTTTCTATCTTAAAGCAATCACGCCATCCCATACAGAGAGTTCCCTTTGGACATGCCACCTGATTTGGCATGTTTGTTCCGGACCAAAATTTGAAAACCCGAGCCTATGTGGACCCTATTTTGCCTGATAAGTTTCTCCAAACTCCATTGTAGTGAGTGATACTTTTGAGAAGGGAGCAACAAGAAGGGATCTAACACATAGGAAGTTTGCAGAGAGTATGTACTAAAAAGAAACCTTTTCTAGTACAGTGGAGATAATAAGCTTCAAATTATATAGCTTCCTTTGATACACTGTTTGAGGCTCTACCTAATGTGCATCAAGACGCATTGTGTTGTTTAACATGACCATTTAGGAAATGCTTGAGTAGTGGTTTCTTGTGCATTAAAGGACTCACATTTTTGAGTTTTGTATGCAGGGTGGCTTTGCAATGAGAAAGTACATCCCAGAGCTAATGCCACTTATTGTGGATGCTTTAGTTGATGGTGCAGCTGTCATAAAACGAGAAGTAGTTGTTACAACCCTTGGGCAAGTTGTACAGAGCACAGGGTTCGCATTCTTTGCTCTTTCTCTTTGATTTCTATCATGTTCCTGTTTTATTAGGTGCCTATTGTGGTGAACCTGCTTGGCCCTTATTCGACATGTTTTTTTTTTTTTAAAAAAAAAGGTACGATCTTAAGAATGCAAACACATTAGCATGCCGTTCAACAAGGGTATGCCACCCCCTTGGAGTCTCTTTGTAGGTGTCTTCGAATGGAGTCATTTTTATTGATATGGTAAACTATAAATTATTAAAGATAAGCCTTCAAAAGCGTTCCATGCATTTCTTTCAGTATCGTAGGTCTGTGATCTCTCGATCTTGTAAAGTATGAGGTTCAAGAAGAAATCACCATAATCTACATCTCATCAACAAATGACCTTATCTATCAGTAAAAAAACCGAAAAAGATATTGTCAATATGAAAAGGGATCCCAGCTTCATAAATCAGCGTCTAAGTCTCTCTCTTGGACACAAAGAAATGTGTTTTACCCCCTACCTTTTTATCTAGACGAGGAAGCCTCTGCTAACCGTGGAGGAAGCTTCCTAACCGTGGAGGAATATACAAGGTGAAAGAGATGGAGAAATCGATTTTAGATTTTTAGAAATACGAAGGATTAGGGAGATGTAAGGCAAAGAAAAGGATGCTGTGGTGGTGTGCCTTTCTAGCTATTTATGTACTTTTTTGTTGGATTTTTTTCTCTTGATCTTATGGGGGTTCTCCGATTCTTCTTCCATGCCACCATGGCTAGAGAGTTTGAGCTCCTTACTACAGCTGCGGGACTGTCGAGACGAACATTGAGCTATCTTAGACATAGGTGGGATAGCATGCCATCATTATGAGGATTTCATAGCCTTCCTTAGAATTCCCCTTCCTCTCAATATTTAATCATGCTACATTGCTACCACATGTTCACGACAGTACATGTGTTTGTTTCTAAAAGAGTAAAAAATAAAGACATGCACTAATGTCAAGTGTTAAATGGTCTTGAACTATAAAGGCAGTATTGAAGCATCTTTCGGGATTTGCTTGCTTGATTCTCAAACTGAATAATGGAGTTCATGAACTAAATTGTCGGTTACACTTCAAGTGTTAACCTAGTTTTGGGTATGTAGCGTTCTATAAAAGAGAACCATTCCTGAACCAAGTTGAGCACCGAGTTACTCAACACCTATTAGATTATGGCGGTATGCTACTCATTACTCAATACTCGCTCTCATATGTTTCACTGACAGGTATGTCATAACTCCATACAATGATTATCCTCAATTGCTTGGGTTACTCCTGAAGTTGCTCAATGGGGATTTGGCATGGTCCACCAGACGTGAAGTCCTGAAGGTACACTTTTTTTTAATTAATTGCTTTTTGTCTCTTTGCTGTCACTGATTGTTAGCTTACTGATTTCCAACGCAGGTTCTTGGTATTATGGGTGCATTAGACCCTTATGTTCACAAGCGCAATCAACCAAGCTTGCCTGGTTCTCACGGGGAAGTAAACCATACAACTAATGAAGCGGGTCAACACATTCGATCCATGGAGGATCTCCCCATGGACCTGTGGCCTTCTTTCACAACATCATCTGAGGATTACTTCTCAACGGTAAAATTAACTGAATTTAATCGTCTTCAGTGTTCTGTGCTGCAATGCACCACACTTCATCGTCCAAACTTTTTTTTTCCTGGGCGAGGTGGTAATATGGTGCTTTATATCTTCTTGTATAAGGTAACATATTTTGTAAAATGATTGTTTTAGGTTGCAATAAATTCACTCATGCGTGTCCTTAGGGATCCTTCTCTCTCGAGCTACCACCAAAATGTGGTTGGATCTCTTATGTTCATATTCAAGGTACTAATGGTTTCCCTGTTTTAAGCAGACTAGTGCTTTAGTTTTCCTGTCAGAAAAAGGTGGTACTTTTGTTCTTGTTTAAGACGTAAACTGGGTTCAACAACTATTTTTGTGTCCTACCTTTGTGCGGAATACACAGTCTTGCTTTGCGTATAATATCTCAAGCTAACCTGTTTAACTGTTTGTTGCTTTCAGTCCATGGGACTTGGCTGTGTGCCATATTTGCAAAAGGTTAGTTGGTTTCTTTAGTTGAGTGCACTTAAGTTTATGTTGTTAATTCTTGTTTCTTGTGGCATAGCTCTTTTGATTGTCGAGTTTGCTTGATGCTGTCAGCATGTTTTTCTTGCTGTGGTTATATAATTGCATCTAAGTGTGTGAGTTTTACATGTCTATGCCCATGAAAGTCCTATTAAGAAAAGTTTGGTGGACGGTTATAGCCATTGAAGTACTGGATGCTTGGTGTACATCCATTTTTTTGCCGACCATTATAAAAAGTAAAAGTGTGGAAATGTTGAATTATTTATAGCCATTGAAGTACTGGAAATGTTGAATTATCTTCGCCACATGGCATCTTAGATGTACCTGTTACCTAGCTTAGGCCCTATAATCTTTACAGCTATTGTAAATGCTGATTGTAGTGTACATTTGTCCGTATCTAGATATGCTTGAACAACTAGTGAAATAGTGAATCTCTCTGTTAGTCATATTAGTGGGAAAGTAAGATTTCTTATGATAGCTTGAGAGGTTAATCTTCTTACTCTCCTTCTGTATAGAGGCGCCACCCTCTTGATGTCATTTTGTATATAGGCGTCATTTCCTTAGTGACCTTAATATATATCTTTTGTTACTTAAAAGAAAAGGTAAATCATTAGTACATATAAGCCTTGTCGATCACTTTCCGTGTATTTGATATAAGAATTAAACTGTTGTGCTTTCTATATGTCACTATTTCACTCGGATAATGACAATTATGTCATAAAAAGCTGAGGTATTATCATTATTCAAGAGTCATTGACAGTTGTGGTCACTTGATCCTGTAGTTTCTGATTTGTGTGTGCCATTGAATCTGGGCACCTTTTAGTTACACACAGTTTGGGTTGAATACAGTTTTTCTGATTCCTAGTTTGCTGTAGGTTTTACCAGACTTATTTCAAATTGTTCGTACATGTGATGATATCTTGAAAGAGTTTATTACTTGGAAACTTGGGACTTTGGTGTCCATTGTTCGTCAGGTAGGCTTGCTTTTATAATTTCCTTCCTAAAATGTGCCATGTTTGGGTTTTTAGTTGTCTCATTTGATGGTTTTTATGGATGCAGCACATTCGTAAATATCTTTCAGAACTTCTCGCACTTATTTCTGAGTTATGGACTTCATTTAGTTTGCCACCTGTAAATCGTTCTGTCCGTGGTTTACCAGTAAGTCACTTGGCCTTTTATCTCAGTTGTTGGTCTTCCTTGATGTTGAATTTGTACTAAGAGTTCACTTTGTATCTATGCTTGGTATATAATATTTTACATTCTCAGGTATTGCATTTGGTGGAACAACTATGTGTGGCTCTAAATGATGAATTTAGGACATATCTTCCTGTTATTCTTCCATGCTGTATACAAGTTCTCAGTGATGCAGAACGGTGCAATAATTTTACTTTTGTTCCTGATATTCTTCACACTCTGGAGGTTTTTGGAGGTTTGAGACGCTAGATGTTTAGTTTTTTGTCCTCGTGCCCCGCCTTGTATGCCCGTTGTGTATTTAAATATGCTTTTTCCAATACAGGAACTCTGGATGAACATATGCATCTTTTGCTTCCAGCACTCATCCGTCTATTCAAAGTGGATGCTTCTGTAGATATACGACGAGCAGCCATCATGACTCTTACAAGATTAATTCCTCGCGTGCAGGTTTTTTTGCTAATTTTTAGGTATCTATCATCTCAGTTGCACCAGGTTTATGATTGAATGATAACTATACTCGTTTTTTTTTCCTTTCTCTGTTGTTCAGGTCACTGGCCATATATCGTCACTTGTCCATCACTTGAAGCTTGTCTTGGATGGGTTAGCGTTTTTATTTTTTTCCTTGTTTTTTTTATAATATACATATGCAGTACACATAAAGGGAATGAAAGCACAGGGAGGAAAGGAAATACATTGCTGTATGTCATTTAATGGAGGTTGCAAAGGTTGTACTTACCTTGACGCTGTTCTGCTCTCCTCTCAGTTTTCCCCACAGTGGGTCATGCACTCGTGCCACTCTATTGAGAAACCTCATTTGCTGGGAGACTCCTCAGCTGTTCATTCCCTTGGTGTTTTGTTCTTCACGAACCTAGTCATAAGTTGAGTTAGTTTAGAGTGTTGATTCATAGGATCTTGTTATCTGGTATAAATGAAATAATTTTAAAGGGTTGCTTAGTTGATTATAGGAGCTTGTCATCATCAGAGTAAGGTATCCTTGATTCATATGAAGGTTCTTGTTTTACTGTTCAGAGAATTTATTGGTTTTTCCATTAGCAGTCCATCAAATTGCCTATGCCATCATTTGGATAGATCAAAGACAGATACTTATCGCAGTAATAAGAGTGCTTGGCAATGTGTTTGGTCGATTTATATTAAATGATGAAATGTACCGGCCAACTTCTTTGCTGTAATTGGGCGACAAGAATTATTTAGTTGTTTTTGTCTTTCTCTCCCACTCCTTTTCTGCATATACTCTTTGTTTTGACTTCTGCCCATTTATGCTTTGTACCCCTTAGGAGAAGTGATGACCTTCGTAAAGATGCTGTTGACGCACTCTGTTGTCTCGCTCACGCGCTTGGTGAGGATTTTACTATCTTCATCCCGTCCATACACAAGCTTTTGTTGAAGCATCGGTTGCGGGTACCTTTCTTCTTCCATTTTCTTCATCCTAACATTTCCTGTTAGTTCGTTGCTAAATTCATTGTCTTCTATAGCACCGGGAGTTTGAAGAGATAGAGGGACGCTTTCGACGACGTGAACCGCTAATATCAGGGAGTACAGCTGCTCAACGACTAAGCCGCAGTCTTCCTGTTGAAGTTATTGCTGATCCTCTTAAAGATGTTGAGTATGACCCTTACAGTGAGGCAAGTGACTCACACCGCGAAGCTAGAAGCCATCAGGTGACTTTTTCGTTTGCACGAGATTTGTTTTATCTTTACTTATCTGAAACAGTGTATAAGTGCAGACCTTTTCCTTTTATATGCTACGTTAAACTATACATCCTTGTGCTCTTTACTTGCACACCAATAGCATGAACCGTCACAAGGAACTGTTTCTAGATAAGAGAGGGAGGGAGGGCGGAAGGGAGATGGGAAAAAAACAATTTGGCAACAAAAAAAAGGAGGTAAAAGAGAAGAATTACGACGTAGGGATGAGTTCGACGATATTGGATCATGTGCTTTGTTTTATGAAACATGGATGGTTTGCGTCCTGCATTTGTTAAGGGCGTGTGTTTCACCAAGATATGTATTGCTGGAGGGTCATTTTTTGTTATCTTTGATGAGAAATTGTGGAGTATTACGTGAGTAGAAGCGCACGCAGCGATGCAGAATTTTGGAATATTTTTTAATCCCATCAGACGACCTGTTGATTCAGAATTCAAACTATTGAAGAAGCTGATTATTAACTGATGCTTAAATAGTACTTCGGTCCTTTCCACCCAAACAGCTCCGTCCCAACCTTTTTGTG
Source organism: Silene noctiflora (assembly GCA_009801015.1). NCBI lineage: Eukaryota > Viridiplantae > Streptophyta > Magnoliopsida > Caryophyllales > Caryophyllaceae > Silene > Silene noctiflora. Next base: position 157,249 of record VHZZ01001071.1, on the reverse strand, counting down.
AGAGGAATTTTTAATTTATAGGGTATTTGGATTTACAGGGAGGAAGAATGTTAAATTATTTGATACGAAGTTCTACGTATGTCTTAAATTTCTACTATATGTATTCGTAACCTGTTTGATTGTTTCCATTTCATATGAGATCAAAAACTGTCCATTCTTTAGGTTTTGTATATGATAGAAAAAAAGCATCCTCCTCCTTACCCTACCACAGGCTGGAGCCATTGTTGCTGTACCTGCAATTCGAATTATTTGTTGTTGGAGCCATGGTTACCGAATTCACTATGAATACGTCCTTACGAATTCGCGATTCACTCTTATAGACTGTGTGTTATATGTATTTTCCGTAAGCAACATGATAGAATTCACTTTTAACAATTCACGATTCGTAGGGCACCGAGCGAATTCGGTAACCATGGTTGGAGCCATTGTTGTTGTACCTGTAATTCTTGCTGGAGCCATTGTTGTTGTAGTTGTTGTAACTCGAGATGAATTATATATTTTCTTAACTAAGTAATATTCAATGCAGGTGAATGATGGACGCTTGCGTACTGCAGGGGAGGCATCTCAACGTAGCACTAGGGAGGATTGGGCAGAATGGATGAGACATTTCAGCATTGAACTGCTCAGAGAATCTCCTTCCCCGGCTTTGCGAACTTGTGCTAGGCATGCCCAGTTGCAGGTACTGCTAAGTTTGTCCATTGTCATATAATAATGACAATTTCACTTTTTTTTTTTAAGCTATCTTAAACCCAAGAATCTCCAGCCTTTTGTAGGAAGAGAACTATTTGCTGCCGGTTTTGTAAGTTGCTGGTCACAACTCAATGACACGAGTCAAAGGCAGCTGGTTAGGAATCTGGAGACTGCATTTTCTTCTCCAAATATACCTCCAGAAATTCTAGCAACACTTCTTAATCTGGTACGTCTTTTTCATTGCTGCTCTTGTTTTAAAAAAAAAAATTGTTTCCAAATTGGCTATAATTATATTGCATTTTTCTTTTTCTTTTCTGCAATCCTAGATGATTGTCTGTTATCAAAAATTTTGAACATAGGCTTTGTTGTGTCGATGGTTTAGCTGCTGGTATAACAATTTCCCAGTGATGATGTTTAGGAAATTACTGATTGACTGATGCTAGATGGGTGGACTTCTTTTTCTGGTATTACTAGTCAATTTTCCCATGTTCTATGAGAAAGAAATTTGGTTTCACATGATTTGTCAGATAGATGTGATTGTGAACTATTATAGATTGGGTTGTTCAGGTTTCATAATCAGCTTCATATATTTCTTTGTTATTACCTCCGTTTTTTTTTTTTTAATTTTTGGTCCCCAATGGACTTCAGTTCTCAGCCAATAATAACTTTGACCATTAGTCCTTCAAATATAAGTTGAGATGCAGTGTAATCTGTTCCATGCTTGATTTGTCAAAGCACGTGTTTTGATTTCTCCAATTTGAAAATTTGTGAACTGTCAATTTGAAAAAGAATTGAGTAAGGGTTTCCATTGGGTTAATTGGCATGAAAATATGTTCTAGGGCTGATGGTGGTCTTGGTATAAAACATATTCGAATTGTGAATGTCTCACTTAAGCAAAGTGGATGTTGAGGCTTGCCATTGAAACGAGGGGCCTTGCAAGAGTGTCATAAGCATCAAATACGGATTACATAGAACACAGGCTAGGTTAATGGAGCAAGGGGGATGATAGTTCTGATGGTGTTGACCTTTAGAAAATAGTTACTTCAGGTTGGGAAATTTTTCTATTCTCTGTGAGTGAGAATCGAGACTCGAGACTCTAGACCTTTCAGGTAGAAAAAGGAGCAAGAGTTTACTTTCATATCAACACTTGGAAGTTGTTTTTAGAGATAGAATATATAGTCTCATTTGGACCGTGTTATGGTCTTATGAGCAGTTACCTGAGCAGTGAGATTTGATACTAAGTTTGTTTTATAGCCCAATGTTTTTACGGGCAACCACAGCTCGTGATGTTTTCTAGCACTTTGAATCGTGTTTCTGCTATTCAGAACGGTGTCCTGGAGCCATTAATCAATTTGTGATCTTGTTCACTAATGATTTGTAGAATGTACAAGAACCAGTTCTGCTACAAAATTCTTGATTGTTTTTTTTCTGTCACCTGCTCCTTTTAGGCAGAGTTCATGGAACATGATGAGAGACCTCTTCCGATTGACATACGTCTTCTTGGTGCTCTTGCAGAAAAGGTATTATTTTGTTGTTATTTGAATTCTCGCCGTATGCACAAATCTTCAATCTTTGGAAGCATTGGCTACCTAGAGGTTTATTGTCATTTGGTCAGCCATCCAAGTAACTCCGTTCTATTGATTTTTTTCTTTTTTCAGTGTAGAGCATTTGCCAAAGCTTTGCACTATAAGGAGATGGAATTTGAAGGTGCACACTCTCGGAACATGGATGCTGACCCTGTTGCAGTGGTTGAAGCGCTGATACACATTAACAATCAGTTGCATCAACATGAGGTCTTTTCGAACCTTAGATATTTCTCCCTCCTTATTTTTCTTGTCCACATTTGACTGTGATTGTTAGCCGACTCCAACTTAAACCAATATATTCCCCATATATACAATATTACAACATAAAACAGTTATATATAATACGTGCTTTGATTCATTAAATATGACAAGCTTTACATTGTATCTGTACTTATATTTGGAGAATTTAGTAGTCAAAGTTGACATCTGTTGACTATCAAAGTCATTTGAGGAAAATAAATTTGGGTTGGAATTCTGATATTACAGAGCTAGCATGTTTAAAGGGACTTACTTTTTCACATACGGATTTTACTCTTTCACATACGTCTTTTTCAATTTTACCCTTTTCATTTTTTCTATTCCCTTACCCAATTAGGTTTTTTCTCCCTTCCCTTATTTCCCTTCACCACCAACACCACCTACGTTCAACGCCTCCAATCAGTCAAGTCGTCGGTCGACCTCGGTTCGTTACTATTCTGGAGTCAGCATCATTTTTTTCGATGACGCATTCTAAGGAGTCAGCAATCCTACGTAAATTATTTAGAATAAAATGCTGCGGTGTTGCCTATTGGATTATACTGTATTGTGAAGATTTTCCATCAATGAAAAATTGGATAGGATGTGTATACAAGTCTTCTTCCATCAATGAAATGTTGAGTAGGATGCCGGATGCGTATACAATTTTTGTAAGTCGGCTAGTTTTACAGATTTTAGGTTATTTCTTGTATATGTTCAATTGTTCACCATAATTTATATCCCACACGAACAATCTTCAGTAACCACCCTTAGACACCACCGACGCCCATTACCCAGAACCACCGTCCACCAACCACCAAGCCTTCATTGATAATAATTGATAAACATGTAAACAATTAATTTCACTAATTAACAAACCCTAATAATTTCAACAAAACATTTTAATATTGTTGAACAACAAATTATTTCACTAATTGGAGAATTATAATCCATTATTCAAGTTTTTAGATCAATTAGATTCGATTTTAGCAAAAAATATGTATATGACTTAATTTGTAAAAGGGTATTATATGGAAAATTAATGAAAAAATGTATGTGAAAGAGTAAAGTCCGTATGTGAAAAAGTAATTCCGTTTTTATTTTGCTATGTATTAAAGAAGGTATTTTTGTTTTCTAATATAATGTTTTTTTATTTCTAGGCTGCTGTAGGAATTTTGACCTATGCGCAACAGCATTTAGATGCTCAGCTAAGGGAGTCCTGGTATAAATTATTCATGACCTTCGTGAGTTAATTTTGCTAGATGGGAATTTTAATTGGCTTTTATTCTCCAGGTATGAAAAATTACAGCGGTGGGATGATGCCTTGAAGGCATACACAGCCAAGTCAGCTCAAGCAACAACCCCACATGCTTTACAAGAAGCTACATTAGGTATGGATCATGTATCAATTTTGAATCAAACTATGAAATCCCTATTCACTCAAAACAATTTGTACACATGCTCGTATTGTTGCCTCTTGAAAAACACGGATATTGGAAAATCCCATGATTTAAAAAAAAAAACATGGTTTGGTTGCCATAAATTTTTGAAAGAAAATGTAGGAATTGAAACTTCCCAGGAACTTCCAATGCCTACATAATGTAGGAAGTGACCGGCCTACTCCTCCCTTGGTCGTTAGAAATTCCTGTAGAATTTAATCCCTACATGAGCAACCAAACACTTTTCCCAAATTCACCCGAATTGGATAAGGGAGCTTAATTTCCATGAAATGTAAGTTCCTAGGAAAATTAAGTTCTTGATCAACCAACGACTCATGGTGTCTTTGACTTCTTTCATTCAAAACAAGCACTTTGTCACACTCTTAACTTATTAGTTCATGAAAATACGCCAATGACAATGTGGACTTGAAAGAAAAAAGTGAATATGGATGAGCCCAGACAGGATCTGAAATCGTGGTATCTGTCCTGTTTGCGGTTGCTGGAACTGTACTCGAAATAGTACTTGATGTGGTCGCTGTGGCCTTTCTCGGGGATATCGCGGCAGCTTCTCTAAATGATTAACTGAGTCTACAATAATCGTTATTGTCATTTTGGCATCATGTTAATGACTAAATTAATTTACAATATTATTGATCTAGCCAATTTGCGATGTAACTCAACCATCTCAAGCGTCTTTTCGCCCATTTTTTTTTTGGTGTTGACTTATCGTGATATTTCGTATTGGCTTCTTCTGTTATCGGTACATCATGGTTGACACAATACATACCGTCTGAGATTTTGCAGCATGAGCCTAGGCTTCCACATATCATGCAGAAGCTGCATGTGGCTACAGTTGTAAACCTTTCAAAGTATTCATTGATCTAGTTCCATGATACTGCTTCACCTAAGCAAGACCTGGTCCTTTGCTGCTATCTTGAAAAATTAAATCTTCTGAGAAGTCAACTAACCTGGATCTTTCACATGAGAATCCTCATCTTTCTGAATTGCCACAATTATGTTCTCCCACTATCGCAATGTTCCATAAATACGTCCGTTAACCATTGTCCCATGCGGGCACCGACACATGATCCGATATGACCTGTAACATGTGACATGTCTTGAGCCAACGCCACGAGGCATGTCGTGTTCGCATTAGTCAAGACAGTTGTTTGTCCATAATCATGTGTCGATATATGCTATTAAATCAAGGCTGCGACACCGAAACGTGGTTGTCTTATAAAGATTTTGAAGATCACGTCTGCTGCATTCCCCACATTTTGAGACGATATTGCCAACATTTAGTGAGATTAGGCCACCACAACAGATATTTTGAAATGTATTAAAACCGAGTTTAAATATGATGGTTGACATGTTAGATTCACATTTTCATTTTCTTAATTTTTAAAGGGCGTATGAGATGTCTTGCGGCGCTAGCCCGTTGGGAGGAGCTCAACACTTTATGCAGGGAATACTGGACACCAGCTGAGCAAACAGCAAGAATGGAAATGGCTCCAATGGTATGTGCCTGTAATTTTCTTTAGAGTAATCATAATGCAATTATGTAAATGATTTTTTGTAAATGCTATTTTGGTACTGCTCCAGTCTGATGCTCTATGGTTTTATTAGGCTGCTAATGCTGCATGGAACATGGGCGAGTGGGATCAAATGTCAGAGTATGTCAAATGCCTTGATGATGGTGATGAAACTAAGTTTCGTGTTCTGGGTAATACTTCAGCCACTGGCGATGGAAGTAGCAATGGTACATTCTTTCGAGCAGTTCTTTTAGTGCGGCGTGGAAAGGTGGAGCTTCCTCTTTTACGTCTTGGTTTCTGTGGTTGATTTTCGAACCTAGTTAACACATACAGGATTGAAATCTCCTTTCAGTATGATGAAGCTCGGGAATATGTTGAAAGAGCAAGAAAGTGTTTGGCAACAGAGCTGGCAGCTTTGGTAATCTATTCCATTTTTTAAATTTTTTTTATTATGCAAATTTGTCAATCACCACTTTCCTGTGAATAATATAAAACTAGCCTTGGAGTTCTTTGTCTATTAAAACTCTAGCTTCTAAGCAAGAAGCACGTGTGTTTGTTTTCCAGACAAGTAAGAAATCATATCATAAGACAGCCAAATTGTTAAATAATAATAGAATTGAACACATTTTTTGCCTTATAGCTTTTATGATAGTCTAAATTACAAATTCAACTATTCAAGTAATGTTCCATGCTGCTCGAAAATGCAGCACTTGGCTGCAGCTTACAGCAATTTCATGAACAAAATATCTTCAGTAATTTATAATTCAATTGAATTTTATAGGATTTATACACCATTTCGCCTCAGTTCTGCAATGTGTTTAGTGGCACTTACTGCTAGTAGCTACATGGAATTTAGTTTGGAGTTTTTATTGTGATGCTTAATTTATCGTCATGATGCATGAATCCTTCTCAGACTCCTTTGACACTTCATCATCTGTGAGATCATTGGCGACCGTTCATGATTAGTATTAACTATTAAGCTTATAAACTTTGCTGTCATCTTTCTTCTGTTATTTGTATAACATAAGTTCATTCACATAGGTTTTGGAAAGTTACGAGCGTGCTTACAGCAATATGGTTCGTGTGCAACAATTGTCTGAACTAGAGGAGGTAACGCATTCAAGTCTGCTTACTTTCCCTCCTATTGTTTCCATCTCTAAGATAATCATTTTTTGCAGGTAATTGATTACTGCACCTTGCCGGTTGGCAGCCAAGTTGCTGAAGGTCGTCGCACACTTATTCGAAATATGTGGACGCAGCGCATACATGGAGTGAAGCGCAATATTGAGGCATGCTTGTTTTTTTTTCTTTTTTTTTTTCCTTTATTTTCCCGGTCTTTTCTCTGGGCAGGATGAAGGATTACCAAGGGGGATAATCAACTAGATAAGAGATGTAACATTATATATCATGTTTTAAAATTTTTGAGAAGAAATTAGAAGTGTAACATTATATATCGTGTCTGACCCATTGAAGCATCATGTTACTAGTGGTGAATGATGTGTGCAGTTATGTGGATAATCATGAACTAATGCTTTTGATAACTTGTGTTTTTCATTTTGTTTATTTTTTTTTCTCTATCATCCTAAACCTGGTTTGGTTGGAGCATCAATTGTCTACGACGAAACATTTAATATTTTGAGTTTAATTTTGACTTTTGTCTCTGTAAGTCTGTATCTATAGTTCACTCACTCATTGGGATCGGCAGGTATGGCAAGCTTTGTTAACAGTGAGAGCACTTGTCCTTCCTCCTACAGAAGATATTGAAACATGGTTGAAGTTTGCTTCCCTTTGCCGGAAGAGTGGGCGAATCAACCAAGCTAAATCCACTTTAGTCAAACTTTTACAGGTAATGACAAATGATGCATGTTATGCAGCATAGACCTCTACACACGCAAATACATTACTTGTAAAAGTTATTTTTCAGGAGTGTATCTTAGTTATATTGTAGAGATCAGCTATAAATTAATCTTTTATGTTTTGATTTGTTCAGTACGATCCTGAAACATCTCCCAGAAACGTGCACTATCGAGGATCCCCACAAGTTATGCTTGCATATTTGAAATACTTATGGTCACTTGGGGATGATTACAAGCGAAGGGATGCATTTAATAGGTTGCAGGTATGCTAGGATTTCCATTTAGAGCATGGTCAATGGAAATCACTTTCTACTCCTTTTTTTATAGAGCCAACAATTCATCTTTCTCGTGAATAGGAATTGGCCATTGAGCTCTCCAGTACATCGAATATTTCAGTCACCTCTCAGACAGTTGGGAATATTTCTAGTCCAACTATTCCTCTAACTGCCCGTGTTTATCTCAAGCTTGGCACTTGGCAGCGAGAACTTACCCCAGTCTTGGATGACGAAGCAGTTCGAGGTGACTTTTATAGTTATCAATGGTGATTGTATGACACCAAATAAAAAACTTTCAAATAAATTTACCTATGTAATTGTTCATCTCTCTTGTTCATCAGACATACTTGGTGCGCTGGAGAATGCTACCCATTGTGCACCTAACTGGGCAAAAGCTTGGCACTCGTGGGCTCTTTTTAATACAGCCGTGATGTCACATTATACCCTGAGAGGTACTGCCGGCATTGCAGGACAGTTTGTTGGTGCTGCAGTGACCGGTTACTTCCACTCTATAGCATGTGGTGCACATTCAAAAGGTGTAGACGACAGTCTGCAGGTATCTATTCTTCCAGTAGCTGATTATTAGTCCTTGAAATCAGATTTTTCCATGGACATTTGATTTCAGTTTATATACAGTTAAGCGGTATGTCTGTCTATTACAAACTTGAGAATGAACTAAAGATAGTGGTGCTTCCTCTCAGAGTTTCTGTCTTCTTGTTTGAGTCCAATTAGTAGATGTGGGCACTTTTACGGTTTCAAAATTCAAATGTGTCAGAATTTTAATTTGCTTTTCTTATTAAGTGCTTCTTGTGGCAACGCCTAAATTGTTTCCCTCCACCCTGCTCTGCTGATTTGGACTTTGGGGTTCCTTTCTTTGTGATGGTTTCTCTGTAAGTAAATTGATGATTACTCCCTTATATAATCCAATTTTTGAAATTTACTCCCTTATATAATTTTTTTTAAAAAACTTACTCTCACCACAGTTAACTCTGATAAAAAATGGCTCCCATTTAATGATTCCATGCAAAAAAGAGAATATTCTGTCCAAAATTTTAATATGCTTCTTATATTTGTTGCTTATTAATAAATTTCCTTATTTCTGATACTAAGACCATTTAAAATCAACACTAAACCTAGATTCGTGGAATCTAATTCTTTACATCAAGTTGCCTCACTCCTTGCTCTTCAATTTTTATCTTCATCCTCATTAAACCTTCAATTTGAAACTTGAAAGTAAATATGCTCTATCTTATTCTTTACTTTGTTCAATTAGTTTATTTGAAATAGTATTAACGTTACATGTCTCTTTCCTCTAAACAATTTTGCCCTTCCACATACTAACACCATTAAAAAGTCATAGATCGAACCCAGATTTGTTTAAGATACTTCTTTAGTTCAACTTGCTTCACTCCTCACTCATCATCGCTCTTTATCTTCATTCCTGTTCTACATACTAACACCATTAAAAATTCGGGTTTGGTCCGGTCCAGAACCGAAAGTTTTAGGGCAGGTCTTTGGTCCACAAAATTTATTTTTTCGGTCTTTGATCTGGTCCGGTCCGGTCTTGGACCTATGCTCAGCCCTACTTGTTCATTTGAAGTCATTTGTACAATAATTGTACATAAACAAGGGTTAGGACACTTGATATCATCTCCAATTTGTTATAAACATAAAACAAAGGGAAAAAAACCCCAAATTGGATATATTAGGGTTCCACCATCATGCAATACATCACTACAATAAACAAAACTGTGAATTTTATACCAAAATATATGATATTAAGTGAAGAATTATGACGCTTAATCAGCGGAAATTGAAAGAGCCAAGTAATGTCAGATTCTTTTATGTTTTCTGATTTGATTAGCTGAGAGTGTATTTTAATTATGGTGATTTAGTTTGAGGAGAGAGATTAGAGACTCATAAGTGTAGAAATGTATTTTAAGAATATAGCATGGGTTTATAACAAAGGGGCAATTCGGTCGTCTTTTATTTTTTTTAGCCGAAATCATTAAATGGGAGCAATTTTTTATCAGAGTTAACTGTGGTGGGAGTAGGTTTCAAAAAAAATTATACAAGGGAGTAAGTTTCAAAATCTCGATTATATAAGGGGAGTAATCATCAATTTATAATTAGTTTAGAAGGCACAAAGAAAGCAGCATTCACGTAAAAATACATTCCCCCAAGCTCTACATGCAACATCTGACCCGAACTGTATCCTGTGATGGTGCCTTTTTTGTTGAATTAGTTTCTATTACGTTTCGGAGATGTGCATTAAGTGTATTCCTACTGATTTTGCATGTGTCTTACTTCAGGACATACTTCGTCTTCTCACTCTATGGTTCAATCACGGAGCAACTGCTGATGTTCAGCAGGCTTTACAAAAGGGATTTGAACTTGTCAGTATAGACACATGGCTTGTTGTTTTACCTCAAATCATTGCCCGGATACATTCTAATAATCCTGTCGTAAGAGAACTCATACAGTCGCTTCTGGTGCGAATTGGACAAAGCCACCCTCAGGTTTAGCTTCACTGATCTCTAGCTAGTTTATTGTTTGGTTTCATGTTGTAACTTGTATCTGTCTTGTTTTGTTAACTAGCTAAGTTTGCTAGTTACTTTTGCAAAAAAGTGATCATCAGCTACTTGTCATGTTTGGATTGTGGAATTAACTGCCATATAACATTTCCCATAAATAAGAGGTTAGCTAATAGGTGCAGGATGGAGAAAGAATGGATGCACATGTTGCAAGTATAGTATAATTACAAACTGACAATCAAAGAAATGCATACAGTAGTGTCGTTCATTTTGCTTTATTCCATCTTATTCTATAGTCAAACAATAGCAAGTCATTGTCTCCATTGAAAATGGAAACCTTTCCTATCTTACACCGTGTATTAAAAATGAACCAGTGTGAGCAGCCAATGAAATTTAGTTTGTATCCATTTCTAGTTTGGTGCAGTAATAGTGTGATACGCGAAGGGACATGTTTCGATTAAAGTTATTTGCCTGCTATAATCTGACTATCGAATTTCATCTATATGTACAGGCTCTTATGTATCCTCTTCTTGTAGCCTGCAAATCAATAAGTGAAATGCGCAAAGCTGCAGCTGAGAAAGTAGTTGACCAAGTGCGGCAACACAGTAGCGCTCTTGTTGATGAAGTAACTATTCACTTTGCTTTATACTTTCCTCCTTTATTGATTTTTTTTCTACAATTAGCTAGTCTTAATTCCATCCCACGGACAGGCTCAACTGGTGTCAAAGGAGCTAATCCGGGTGGCAATATTATGGCATGAAATGTGGCATGAAGCATTGGAAGAAGCAAGCCGTCTTTATTTTGGAGAGCATAATATTGACGGGATGCTAAATGTCCTTGAGCCATTACATGTGATGCTCGAGGAAGGGTTTGGTAGACCTGACACCACAATCAATGAAGTGACTTTTATTCAGGTATTCCTCCCTCCATTTGGCATTTCAATATCTCAGACACAAAGGACTGCCTTGAAACAATGATTTTTAAAGATATCTAACGGACAAAACTCTCAGCTCAATAGACTACTGCAATATCAAGCAAAGCTTGTACATGTGAACTCCTGGCATTACCTCACTCTAGGAAAGTTTTGTTCGACGAATTGCGATGATCATTGAATAGTATCTTAACAAAGACTTCATATTTATTTGGCTTTGTTTTTCAGACATACCGCCAGGACCTGCTTCAAGCATTTGAGTGTTGTATGAGATACAAGAGAACTGGAAACGAAGCTGAACTTACACAGGTATAGCCTTAGAAGAAACCGTCTGAATTGTTTATCAAAATTGGTAATTTTATCTGCTTGACAGTTGACATTGAAATTTAGCTGATAGATTTTTCAGTTAAATGATACTCCCTCGATTTTTCTATTCTCTTCCCACATCTTTTTTGGATTTTTTTTCTTTTCATCCCACTTATTTTTCGATCCCTTTTGGCAGCTTTCTAACGACTTTTTGCCAAATTATCCTTCTGAACTTGCTAAATTTACATCAATTGCCATTATTTAATAACCCCAGCCCAATTCTTTCCCTGTGTTCATTTTCTGCAGTTCTCGTCCATTCGTATAACCTTCTTTGACTAACCATCGTAGTCTCCGACCACTACCAAGCTATGTTACTCTACACTTCATGTAGCTGCTGTGTTGTGTGTCTGACATGTATCATGTCCCGCACGACACGACGCTTAGACACTTCATTTTAGACCACAAAATATAATTTTGCACAAAATAGCCGTATCCGACTATCGGACACTCCAGACATGATACCGTGTCGGAGAGTCGGAGTATCAAAGCATCAAGCACCTCCCTTCTCCGTCCCTCTTCGCCCTCCTTTAACCTCCTCGGACCCCACCCTTCTTCGATCTCCTCCAGCCATCAGTCCATCACCCTCCTTTGATCAAGCTGGACCTCGCTGTTCAACCCTACAACCACCAAACCTGTTCTCCACCATATCTGCTTTTCAATCCCCACATTACCTAAGAACGCTGACCACAATCCTTGTCCTAGACAAACGTCCACCACCCTTTGGTGGGAGACCACCTCCCCCCTGTTTGTCATGGAGGATGGAATCATTTTTTTCATGGGTGGTTTCTTGGGCTGCTTAGTGGTGGTTCAACGTGTCAGGTGGGTTTTGAAGTGGCCCACCGTGTGCGTCGTGTGCGGTGGTGATTTGATGGTAAATTAATGGGTCGTTTGGTTGGTGCATGGTCGAATATGGTCAGAGCCTCTTCGGGCATTGAGTTATTAAGATATTTGCAAGGGCTATAAAGTATGACAAGCTTTGAAGGGCTTGTAAAGCAAAGTGTGTGTTTTCAGTCAGGACTGTCCATGACTCCATGGGGAGTCTAGCTTCTGCCTTAAGACAAGGCTTGAGGTTATGTGACTTGTGTCTGACACTAACAGATTTGTGCGGTACTATTCTTCAAATTGTACTTTTTAAAAATTAATGAATCTCATTTTCAACGAAAGCCTACAGTTATTACACCGACCCTCACTAAATTAACTGTCCATGCATTGCATAATCAATGAAAATATAGTGCATCCAACTTTCCTTTCAAAGTAATGCGATAAAGGAAGCCTACCCTCAGTCCCCGGCTTTGCAGTAGTTCTGGGGTCCTTGTGAGTCATTTTATGATTGAGTGGTGGACCGTGGACGTACATTTTTTTTTTAATATATATATACCTTTTCTGTTTCTCTTACCAAGCCTTGTCATTAAACTAGGAAATATGTTACAGTAATGACTGACAGGCTTGCATTTCTGCATCTGGCTGCCATTATAGTGCATTCTATCATCTATGAGAGCCATTTTTTGTTTTTTTTTCTCTTAACTTGCATACGCTTTATTATATCATCTGTGCTTGTGTGTTGGTTGTGAAAATTTACTGGTGCTTTTGACCAGGCTTGGGATCTCTATTATCATGTTTTTAAACGGATAGATAGGCAGCTCAACTCACTTACCACCCTCGACCTGCAGGTATAAAATGTCTTGCCTTTAGTTGGTATTCTTTTGTATTTATTATACATCATCATTAGTGACTACACATTTTTTTTCTCGGCCAGTCTGTTTCACCTGAGTTGCTGAATTGCCGTGATTTGGAGCTTGCAGTTCCCGGAACCTATCGTGCTGGTAAATACTCCAGTAGCTGTATAAACTGTTTGAGATGATTTTGAGGTTAATGACTTGTTTGGTTTGGCTCCTTATTGACATTCTAGATGCACCCGTCGTGACAATTAAATCATTTGCTCCTCAACTTACCGTGATGACCTCCAAACAACGGCCACGGAAGTTGACTATTCATGGAAGTGATGGTGAGGATTATGCATTCTTGCTCAAGGGTCATGAAGATTTACGTCAAGATGAACGTGTGATGCAGGTTATTCCTCGTTGATTAAGTAATGTTGCTTAGCATGTATGTGGCTTTCAGATACAGTTATTCTTTACTGTGCTGATTACATTTTCTTTTTACAGTTGTTTGGTCTTGTCAATACTCTTTTGGAGAATTCACGAAAGACCGCTGAAAAAGATCTGTCGATCCAGCGATATGCTGTCATTCCATTGTCTCCAAATAGTGGGCTAATTGGATGGGTTCCTAATTGTGATACACTGCACCATCTTATAAGAGAGTATCGGGATGCCAGAAGGGTGGGTTGAGCTTCAACTAGAAATTTTACTGCTGAATTATGTTAAATGTCGACTAATCTTGATTTTCTATTTGGTTATCAGATCACCTTGAACCAAGAACATCGGTTGATGCTCAGTTTTGCTCCAGATTATGACCATTTGCCACTCATATCCAAAGTAGAAGTTTTTGAATATGCCTTGCAAAATACTGAAGGAAATGACTTGTCAAGGGTGTGTAATTTGTGTATAGTAGTATAATCAACCTTATATCTCCTCTCTTGTTTGTCTTGCTTTTTTTAATAAGTAGTCCTTTATATATCGTTCAACAGGTCCTGTGGTTAAAAAGTCGCACATCGGAAGTCTGGTTATACAGACGGACAAATTATACAAGAAGTTTAGCGGTGATGAGCATGGTATGTTTTGTTTTCTGTCACTTCATTGACTAATCTTTTCATACTTGTTTAATCTTTGCTGGGGAAGATTTAAAGTTCGACACCTTTTAGTGTTTATTCGGAAAGCCTATATCAATTGTTGCTCACTTTGTTTTACGTCCTCTGGATGAGGTGATGAAATGTTATGCCATGATGCTCTTTTTGCCACCTTCAAGTAAAAGTCCCAAGTGTCCTCTTGTGTTTGTTCAAGATCTTATAGGCTGCAATGGCCTTTTCCGTACTGAGTTGTCTACGAAGATGCTAATATTTGAGTTGAATGTTCGTCAGGTGGGGTACCTGCTTGGCTTAGGTGATCGGCACCCAAGTAATCTAATGCTACATCGTTACAGGTAATTTAATTTTCGGTATAGCTTTTGAATCCATATTTTAATTTTGACTTAGCCTAATCGCCCATATTTTGTTAGTGGGAAGATATTGCACATTGATTTCGGCGACTGTTTTGAAGCATCCATGAATAGAGAGAAATTTCCTGAAAAGGTGCAACATCCCTTCTACCGTCTTTTCTTCTAACATTTCAGTACTTTGCTAATATTGGTGTAGAATTGCAGTTATAATTTGTATTAATTAAAGACCTTGTTCAATGGGGAGTTTAGGTACCGTTCCGTTTGACTAGAATGCTTGTGAAGGCAATGGAAGTTAGTGGAATTGAGGGTACCTTCCGTACGACTTGTGAAAATGTAATGCAAGTACTTAGAACTAACAAGGACAGCGTCATGGCAATGATGGAGGTAGAGATCCCAAACCCTTTTCAATATTCATTGGTCTCAATAATATGGATCCATGTAAATTTTATTTTGCAAGGGACATAATTCACTTATCTTACTCTTTAAACAATTACATGCTGGAAGTATAATTTCATGATCGTCTCTGCCAACATGAAATGAATGACAGTGCGTCTTGTTTATGACGTCTCGCATATGATTTAAGCTTTTAACTTGGAAATTTGTTTTCTTATAGGCTTTTGTACATGACCCTCTCATTAATTGGCGCCTTTTCAACTTCAACGAAGTCCCACAAATGGCTCAAGCCCCAGCTGTTGTTAATAGCGAAGAATCCTCCACAAGTACTAATCTTGCACAGCCCCAGCGTGGAGTGCGAGAAAGAGAACTGCTTCAGGTTCTAGAATTTTTTATTTCGGAATATTTATGTTAATCTCTCTGTTTTTCAATATGGTCGTTCTCACATTTCTAGATACCACCATCTCTAATATCTTCGAAAACATACGGGAGTAAATATTGTTATATGCATCATTCTTCATGAAAGCATTTTTCGCAAATAATCTAATGTTATAAATATCTGAGTTTAGCTAAATTGAAGCTAAAATAGTGTCTCAAAACTGATGACGACAAATATAAAATATGAAAGTGAAGAGATAAGTATTTATCCTTTTTTCACAAATCTCTCACTCTATCTTGCCTTATTTTTAGGCTGTGCACCAACTTGGTGATGCTAATGAGGTGCTGAACGAGCGTGCTGTGATGGTTATGGCTAGAATGAGCAACAAGCTTACCGGGCGGGATTTCTCTACAGCATCTACTGTTACCAGTGCAAGCCAATTGACGTTAGATAGCAGTAACCTAGTACCAGGTGATGCTCGTGAAGTTGAACATGGCTTGTCTGTCAAATTACAGGTTCAGAAGCTGATAGATCAAGCTACTTCATATGAAAATTTATGCCAAAACTACGTCGGGTATGTATTTCCACATTTTCACAAAAACTTGCACTCTTCATCAGCTCTTATCGGGTAAAATTTATGCAAATTGATCTCAGTCGTCACCCAGCGTATGTTGCTTGCTATTTTCAGGTGGTGCCCTTTCTGGTGAGCAACGGCTAGCAATGTATTATTATGGTGTACATACTCCCCTCGCTTTCAGCCAGAATGTTCCCAGCTTTAACCATTGCATTAAAACGCAAATGGTCGATGATTTCTCCTTGTACATATGTGATAATTGTATAATTTGTACAGAAATGAGTGATTTAGTGCAATAAAGAGGGTCTGTAGTCTCCCCACCATCTTGAAAAGAGGTTAGCACATCATTATGTATATTTGTCCATGGTTTTATAAAAGTTCGCTCACTAATGTTCTTTTTAAGGTCATTTCCTGTTTACCCGTTACATTTGTTTGTTATTTAGCAGTTTCTTAGGGTAAAACGATCAAGTAATCCTGATGATAGGTTTGGTATATAAGAGTAATGAGGGTGGGTAATGTATTACCCCTTCATGAGGGTACTAGATTCGGGAGGTGAATAATTACTCTCATACCAAACATGGAAAATGCACTTTATATATCACTCCCCTATTTATTTTTCCCCTTTTACCCTCAATTCAAGCAAGCCCTTAGGGGTAACTCGGGTGGGTAGCTAAGCAAAATTATACGATACGAAATTATTATCCGTATACGATACGCTATACGAGTTTAATTATAAGGATGTCCTTATATTCGATACGAATTTTCGTATATCCGATACTGTTCTTAAAATACCGTATCAGATGAGGATCGGCAAATTTCGAAATTGGATATACGGTATCCGATGCGGTTTCTAAAATTTAAAGAAAAAAAAAGAGAAAATGGTGAGATCAATACGACGAGTTCACTAATAGAGAATATTATGAATTCGTCCTCTCTCAAGGACCGTGGATGATTGGGGATCACTACCTCACTATTCGGAAATAGATCCCAAATTTTGTTGCGAACGATGAACCTATGCGCTTTTTGACTACTTGGATTCGGATTCCGAGTCTTTCAATGGAATACTACCATGAAGATATTCTGCGCAAAATTGGAAGCAAGGTAGGAAAAGTCATTCGTATTGATAAACCAACTGCTTTGCTTGAACGAGGTCAGTTCATTAGAACGAGTGTAGAGGTTGATTTGACGAAGCCGCTTTTGTTGAAATTTTGAATGAATGGGAAGGTGTGGATTATTCGATATGAGGGACTGCATCAGATTTGTTAGGACGTACGGAAGCTAATTGTCCTGTGTTCAATGCCTGAGGTAACCTCGGGTCCTGTCCATGATGGGATTGGTCAGCATCAAACCACTAGTTCTAAGGATTAGAGGTTTAATAATCATGCCAAGTCAATCACTAGTGATATCTATGGGTCATGGATGCACGTTAAGAAACCGATACAACGTCGGAATACTCGGATTGAGAAGACTAAGGGAATTAGTGACGTTGAGCAGCCACCTCAACAAGTTAAAATTTTAAAGAACCCAAATAGAAGTTCTGGGTCAAGATTCGATGCTCTTGAGAGTGAGGAGGCTATGGTTCGGGAGGAAGGCTTTGGAGTGGAATTGGGCGTTCAGAACCTTAGTTCACAACCTGTGGCTAATTCGGGTGGGTAGGGCTAAGCAGAAAATATACAATACGAAATTATTATCCGTATATGATATGCTATACGAGTTTAATTATACGGATTTCCGTATATTCGATACGAATTTCCGTATATCCGATACTGTTCTTAAAATACCGTATCGGATAAGGATCGACAAATTTCGAAAACGAATATACTGTATCCGATATGGTTTCTAAACTTTAAAGAAAAAAAGAGAGAATGGTGAGATCAATACGGTAATTCAGTAATAAACTAATAACACATTATTGTTGATCCACTATTAACTCATAAATGACCCATTCTTTTCCCCCTACTCTCCCCCCCCCCCCCCCCCCCCCCCCCCC
>VHZZ01001071.1:87617-98527 GCA_009801015.1 Silene noctiflora | reverse complement strand
TCAGTCGCCAAATGGTCCTATTGGCGACTGAAATCAGTCGCCCGAGTTGTAAAAGGCGACTAACGTCCGCGACTGACCACGAGCGACTAATTTCAGTCGCCAATTTGATATTGGCGACTGTTTTCAGTCGCTCAATATAGTCGCCCGACTACAATTTTCTTGTAGTGGGAGTACTCAAAGACCAGAATACCTGAGGTATTACACCCACAACCCGGTGACGGCACCGCAGCACCGCCCACCAAAACAGCCGGACCGCAGGCCATAAAAGGTAATCTGGACACACCAGTGGTACCGGGCCCGAGGGCGACTCGGATCCCCTGCCAGACGACGTGACTCAACCTCACGTGTCCCTCCGTAAATCAAGCCTTAATGTGAATATCCCTCTTGGAGTGGGAAGCTCCAAGAGGCGACCTAAGCGGAAGACGGTCTCCCAACCACCTTCCGTCTCCAATACAATCACAACACCACCGCCACCAATCTCTAACAAGAACATAAAACATATGAATACAATTATAAAACAATACCGATCACAATCCCTTGGTCCGACATATTACCAACATACCATGATTTAAACAATGTATCCAAGAGTATAATTCTCAAGTCAACACAACCAATGCCATACGAGACACAATTCCGACTCCTACATAAACTCGACATCAACCTCAACTACCATGTGAATGCAAGACTACTCATATCGTAGAATATAATGATAAATTCATACAACACTCATATACAATATTGAAACCGAGTAGGATTAACCTACCTTTAAGAATTCTTCAACAAGCTACATGAATCCAACTCGATTCCGTCTCATAAAACCGTCTCATCCTATAATAATCACATAATAAGTATCACAATACATCGATACTAATATACTAACCAAAACCCCTTTATTAATACTCACTAATTACCCATTAATCTAATTAAAATCACTAATTACCGAAATATACAAAACCCCCCAAAAGTTAGGGTTAAGGGAGATGTTTAGATCTACTTATAAAGGTGAATGGATGGTGAGTGAGGTGTCTTAATCTTCAATCCAAGCTTAGAATCCATAGGAATATGTTTGAGAGGATTTTAGAGAGAAGGGAGAGAGGATAAAAACTGAATTAGGGTTAAAGGACGAAATGAATTAGGGTTAAGGGACGAAATGTCATTTATCGCGTACTGACAGTGTCACTCGGTCGAGTGAGCGGTCCAATCGGTCGAGTGTCACCTACTCGGTCGAGTGCATTATGTACTCGGCCGAGTCAACTCTACTCTACTCGGCTGAGTCCACTCTACTCGATTCTCTACTAACTCACTCGGTCCACTTCTAATCTTCACTCGGTCTAGTCTAGGCACCACTTGGTCTAGTGTACGGTCAAATCTTACACTTGTATTGCTCTCACGCATCCCAAGGCTTCTCGTACGGATCTCAAAATATCCGGGTATTACATTACCCAAGTAATTAACTTCCCTAGTAATTATCACCCGATTAGAATTTACTCCCTGATTATTACATGGATTCCAGGCAAGCCCTAGTAAGAGGATTTGGATTCTCCCCTTCTTCGAATGATACAGGAGAGACATGGGTATATGTTCAAAACGCAAGTTCAAGTCATTCTTGACATTTCAGATTCGTTCACTTGATTTAAAAGGCAATTATCTCCGAAAATATGGCTAATTTTCGTGTGATTCCAATTTGAAGTTAAAGACATGATGTAAGATTTCCAACAAGTGGTCACACGCTTTATTTGGTTAAGTAACAAAGGAGATATGGTCGTTTTAAATTGAGTTGTCCAGGTTTTACGCGGGTGACGCAAATTGGCGAACTAAGACAATCAAAGGACGAAAGGAATTGTTACTTTCCTAAATCAAGTCTAGTTATTAGTTTCCTAATTCGAGTAAGTTTGTTAGTTTTATTTCCTAATATGTAGGAAAGCTTTTTTTCTACTTGTAGATATAATTGTTATTCTTTCCTATTTAGTTTAGGAAAGATTTTATTGTCTTCTATTAGGAATAAAATGTCAATTCTAGCACTATAGATAAGGGTCTTTGTATTTATAAATAATAAATGAGAGAGTTAATTCAAGTTTTATACTTGTGTGTTGTTTATAGCTTGTGAGTTATAAGATTTATTATTTCTTCCTTGGGAGGTTGAGTGTTAGTCGTGATTTGAATCGAGTTCCTTGCGAGGGGGAAATAAATTCACGTCATATCCTTTATTTTCCGTGCATATTTTATTCAGAAAATTACAATACTTTGTTTCCGCTGCAAAGTTACTCTAAATTTGATAAAACTTGTGAAAGTTTTACATCACCAAACCTCGAAGCGAAATAGCTTCTTTAACTCCCTCAATATCAACTACGTATTCAGTTTAAGTAGAAGACAAATCAACAACAGACTGAAGTGTAGCACACTGACTATTTGTAACACCCCTAAAAGCCGAGAGCCTTCCTCTAGGCGATCTCGACTCATGGAGATGCTACAAGGCTTAGTTTCCCAAGCTTTGTAGTGCGAGTTTCAATAGTAAGCAATTTACGACAAGACTACTAATACGAATCAAAGGAAACTAGACAAGCTAAGGTTAAGTGATTAGTTTATATGTCTTAAGATTCAACACAAATCCCCGAATGATACAACCAAATTGAAAATAAGGTGGAGTCTAAGATAAGTCAAAAATACAATAATAAAAGTGGTAACAACTATGGTGAGACTGCTCCAAGCCCCTAATGAGTGCAAATGCAACCTATCACGCCTCTGCTCCCCATATGGGCGGAAATAACCATATGGATCACCATAGACATTTGTAAACCCGCTTGGTTACTCACGATAATATAAATGTTCGATGCAATGATGTGAATACAAGAATGTTAACTAAATGCAATGGCATGATGATCAATGAAATACAACCATTAATCCACATCCTCCTCATCACCAACCATGGTGAAGGCATCGCAACGCCGCCACCAACTCACCTGACCGCAACCCGAAAAAAGGTACTTCAGACACACCGGTGATACCGGGCCCGAGAGCGATTCAGATCCCCTGTCAGGCGACATGTCTCAACAACATGTGCCCCTCCGTAACTCAAGTACTAAATATGCACATCCCTCTTGGAGTGGGAAGCTCCAAGAGGGACCCGAGCGCAAGACGGCCTCTCAACCGTCTTACGTCTCCAAAATGATCACAAACCTCCAACAATTACCACCATCCAACACCTCCAACCAACACAAGTGCCCAATGATGCACATAGAGCAAATAAGATTCACATGCATAAATTTAAACCATATGAGACAAGAATTAACTATGAAATCACCCAACCTTTCCCATACTCATGTTATAATGCAAATCATGATGTTATGTACCAACCCAATTATAACCAAAGTAATATAATAACCAAGTAATCTCATCACATGTCATGAAACCCTAACTACCAATATCCATGTTATCATGCAACTACCATGGAAATTATGAAATTTATAGCTAATTATCACAACATAATACTACAATAACAATAATACTAACTAATCCACTAATTAACCCTTTATTAATTAGACCAAACCCTAAGTAAATCCATAATACAATCCTCCCAAAATTAGGGTTTACTAAACTAATTAAAAGAGAAAAAGAGGAAAAGAGGGAAAATTATATACTTAGAACTCAAAGGATAACAAGATGAGAATTGGTAGACAAATCTTCACTACTATTGTGAATTTAGAAGATGAGGTTTTGAGAGAATATTTGGAGATTTTTGAAATGAAGAGATAAGGTTTGGTGGGTGGTTGTGAGGTGAAAACAAAGGAAGAAGGAACAAAAGAGCTAGGTCCACAATCCTTACATGCGCGTACTAGTGACAACACTCGGTCGAGTGCTCAGAAGCAGTCGGTCGAGTGCAGTCCACTTGATCGAGTGAATCCGAGTACTTGGTCGAGTGCAATCCACTTGGTCGAGTACACACGAGTACTCGGTCGAGTGGACAAAACAACAGCTGCCAGATCTAGACCAGCCTCACTCGACAGACCTTTACTCGGTCGAGTGACCTCCACTTGGTCGAGTACTCGGTGTACTCGGCCGAGTGAAACCTTATAAAATCTCGAGTATTACACTATTAATTGAACCACGGAAGGTGAAAATATAACCAGAAATAGATTTTTTTCGATCTAAATCACCATCATAATCAGAATCTACATAATTAGTTACTTTATTACTCAAAAGACAACTCTTGTCAAATACCAGGCCAAAGTCAGTTGTACATTATTTCAGGATTATGCATGTATCGACTGACAACACTAACAGCTAAATCATGCCTTGTACAAACCATATCGTACATTAGGCTTCCAACTGTATCAGCATAGGGAACATTATCTATATATCTCATATCTTCATCAGACATCGGACGTTGATGAGACAATAACTTAAAAGTGAGCAACCATATGGAATTAATGGGCTTACAATCATCCATGTGAAAACGGCCAAGTACCTTAGCTATGAACTTTTTTTTGACAACCATAACTTACATGACTGACGATCCCTATTAATCTCCATACCAAAAAAATTCGAGAAACCACTTGAGTTTCTAGCTAAAACAAATAAAATAAAGTAAAGTGATTAGAAGAAGGTGGAAGGATAATTTCATTCGATTGATTTTCTTTGATGCCATACAACATAATAGGTCATTTGCCATTTGCTTATTTAAGAATGGAAGGAAAAATACAATAATAGGAGAAGGTTACTAACCAGTTCATAAATTATACATTTGATTTTGTACTTTCTGAGTTTTTTGGTAAATTTTTTGAGTTTTATTTTTAAAAAACATGAGTATTTAGTATAAAATTTTTGAGCACGTTTATTTAAATATTAAACAAAAAAAATACAATATTGCTCAAAAACTATATTTATAAATTCAATTAATTTTGAGTTTTGCCATCAAAAAATTATTAAAAAACTTATAAATTTTAAATGCTCAAAAAATACATATAAACTCGAAAACAAAAAAGATATCAACTAATGCATCAAATGCATAATCTTTTTTCTGGTTACCAAACTATTCTCACGTAGTTTTGGTGTGTATCAAACGACTCAAATCCAAAAATTTGGAAAATTGCAATTCAAAAAAGATTCAAAGAATTATCCAGGTGGCTAAACTTTTGCAATTGTCCATACGTATACATGTTGATTGTATATCATGTTACAAATGTATATAGTAAACTATCTACAACCTCCAAATAATTCAAAAAGAATAAAAAATTAATTAAGCAGATCTGTACCAAGGAAGCAAAGTTGAATTATTGAAAGCCAAATTAGCTCGAATAAAGTCCCTTAATTTGGTATCCCAAACATCACAAAACTTAAGATGCCAATTCTGTGGTTCAATAGCTTGTGTACCCAACCCTGGTGTTCTATCCTTTGACTTTTCACTATTCTTCTCTTGCCAATCTGGAACATATGCTGATACTCTTCTTACAAACTTTGTTTTGAATACGTCCCATACTTGGTACTTATAGTGATTCACCACTGCTTTTCTTAGAGGCATGTTTCGGGATGTAAAACCCGTCTTCAACTCGAAATGATGAACTCGATTTAGTAGAGATTCGTCGACTGCATCAGGTCTTACTATTGATTTATGCCTGTCGTTGGCTTTAACCCGGCATGTGTAA
Organism: Silene noctiflora; assembly: GCA_009801015.1. NCBI lineage: Eukaryota > Viridiplantae > Streptophyta > Magnoliopsida > Caryophyllales > Caryophyllaceae > Silene > Silene noctiflora. Next base: position 92,885 of record VHZZ01001071.1, on the reverse strand, counting down.
CCTACTGCAACTCCCTCGATTGGACTTTTCTTTAGTCCCGAGGGTCCGAAATTGTAACAATTTGTCTTGATTTGGCCTTTTGATGGTGACCTTAATGTAGCATTGTTCACCATGTCTCGGAGAGAGTTTCTTCCTCTACCAGGGACAATGTTGTTCTTCAGCTTCGGAGTTAGCAAGTAGTAGAACTCGTCGACATCAAAGAAGGCGACCCAGTTGCATTGATCTCTTGCTCTTAACAAACAATGTGCAAAACCGGCCTCTTGCGACTTAATCCATGGCCAAACATGCCTACTCACGTTATAATTCTCGGAATTAAGATCGTTAATCACCTCATTTAATTCATCATCGCTATTATTGTCATACACGAACCACTGCCCAATCCCAAGCCAACCATGGTAAACAATCCATTCTCTAATAAACGCAGCTTGGTTCCAAACCATAGTACAAGCACACAGATCATGCTTATAATTCCGCCTTAAATGAGAATTGCCGTTATTCTTATGTAATTTTGCTATTGAGGGTACGACATAATTTCTTCCATGTACCTTAGAGTCGATAGTCCTTTCGATTGTAACACGAATTTCCTCATTATTTTTCGATATACTTGATTTTGTGACACCTCGAGGCAAGGGACACCGGATGACTTCTTGAGCAGCTGTGATCGCCTTGGTAAATAACCCGAAATCATTACCAAATCGACACGTGAATTGACTCGCATCGGACTTCCTTTCACCATTGAGGCCCAATCCCTTAACAAAAATAGCAATTGTTTCTTCCCCATCAAATGTTACCTCATAAGCCAACATTTTACCCCATGACATGCCTGTCTGATTTTCTGTTATTTTCGCCACCCAATTAAAACCCGACATGTTATCCGACTCTACCTGCTCGATTGACATCAACCGGGTTTGTGGCGGTAATGGGCATCGGACTGCCCACCTTGACCCACCCGGATCATATTCATCAATAGACAAAATTGGGTAAGCAATTTTACCAGTTTCCTGCAAATAATGAGTTTCATTCATTTCTTTCTGATAAAAACAGTCAATTCTATCCTCAACAAAATTATGAAATCCGGAAACTTTGGAACTTGCTGCAAGAATTACCAAAGCAAAATCCTGAAACAAGACGGTGTCTTCTATAATCAACTCGATTTTCGGGTTTTTGTGGGAAATATTTTTTTTGACTGATATACTAGTAACAGAAACGGGAATTCTAGGAATTTCTATGACATTTGAAGCTAAAAAGATGGGTTTTGAATTTTCAAACTTTAATATGGGAAATAAAAAGAGAAAAATGAACAAGATGAAGAAAAAACAGAGTAATATGAACTTTCTTGAATGGAGTATTCGTGCACATCGTTTGATGGTTCGAGAATCCATTATTGATAGATTTAATTGTGCATTGTAATTTAGGGATTTAGGGAGAAAGATTAAGAAATGCAAAAGTTGTGATGATCAGTCTGACTTTTGTGACAAGTTATGGAGAATAATTCAAGGCATGTTGCCAGTTAGGTTGTACATTATGTTGAACAAAATGATAAGAGAGTGACATGAACGTATGGAAAAATATACTTTGGAAAATTAGTTTGCTTCCATAATTGTTGAGTTTCGGTATCCACTAGTCTCCTTAAAACGGTGTTATCTTAATATCAGAAAATGTCTATATTTTTTAATATAAAACAATTATTTAATGATAAAATATTATAAATAAAGTTGTCACTTTTTAACAAAAAAAAAAGTGATAATAACTTTTTATCAGGAACTATTTATTTTATCGTAAAATGGTGATATTTAGTCAGTCTTAATTTTAGACGAAAATAGTTGGTCTGAAACAAGAATCCGGCCTTCATTATCAGTTATTTGTAGTTACTTAAAAAAATTGGAGAATGCGGTTTTACAAATTTTTTATCGTAAAACGGGATCTTTTTGTAACCAATTTTACCCACGCTTAGTTCTTTTCGGTTTCAGTTGCTAAGTGCAGAGCTGAACTGAACTAAACTGAATGGAGCTGAAGTACAAGTTAATTTGTGAGGAGATGAGTTAATTTAAATTGGATGAAGCTGAACTGAACTTAACTTGACTCAATAGAGCTTAACTGAATAAAAAAAAACTGAAATTAAGCCAAACAGAACATGGTCGAATAGAATTGGATTTAAATCCATTCTACAAATATATTAATATAAAGTCGCTTTACACAAGACTAACTCTAATTACTAAATGCTTGACTACTAATAAGAAGCTACGAGTACTAAATATAAATTAATAGGGAGTAGTTAGAACATAATATTCATTAATTCATATGAGAACAATTGACAGCGTGTGAGTATGGCTGTGATTGAAGAAGTGTGCATGTTCTTCCAATACTCTTTCCCTATCAAAGGGATACATCATACATGTATAAGATAATAATAATGCGGATCATTGATGTAATCACATAATTATGTCAATTTTAGGGGTATTTCTCTTATTTAATGTTCATATTTACTTGCGTCTAATTGGATATACTAGTCAATCTTTCTAATTAATTTTGTCCCATCATGTGAACAACATACAAAAATTTCACAATATAATAATTCCCAGGGATTTGTATTCTTACCTCGAGCTGGTAAAGGGTGTGTTTAAATATCAAAATATGACGGAAGGGTATAAAAGAGAGAAGAAGGAAAGGAAAGGGGAATAGAGAGGGAATATTTGGATTCAATTTTCCACCAAATTTCATAACGAATCGTAGACGCTTTTTGTACATTTGACCAAATTGCCCTTGTCATATTTGTACTCTTCCCCCCTCCCCCCTCCCCAATTCATACTAAACTAACAAATCTAAAAACTAAAATACGAGGGGTTTAAAATCAAAATCTTTGTCGGACGACAAATCGGTCGTAATTTAACTAACTAAACTTTGAATATATTGCTTTTATTTTCGAATTTGCATGACCTTGTTCATATTTGAAAGCTTTAGTTGAAAATAGGCCAGATGTTTTATTTTCGGTTTTCTGTGCCTGTAGCTACTCTATCGAGTAGGGCTTACTCTGTCGAGTAAGTTTTGTCAGTTTTGGAATCAGGCTCTGTCTGATGGGTACTCGATCGAGTAGGGGTGGTACTCGATCGAGTAAGGGGCACTCGATCGAGTACGTCACATACTCGAACGAGTAAGTCTGTCTTACGGGTCTTGTTAGTCGGGTTTTGTTAATAACGTGAGATTAATATGTTAATTACATCGACAGTTTCTTTCACTTTCATAATTCATCTTTCTCAAAAACCTTTCAAAAAGCAAGAGAGAACGTAAGTTTGTCTTCCTCGCGTTATTAGCAAATCCAAAGGCTAGAGTCGTCGGTTTCCGAAGCTCTTTACATCGTTTTGATCGTTGTCTCGTGAGTAAGTCTTGAGTACCGTTTTCATGTCATTTAATTTATGTTGTTTAAACCCTAATTGGGTGTTGTGGGGGTTAATTGGGGGTTTTGGTGGTGGTGATTGTGATTGTGTATTGTATGCTTGTATTGTAACACCCCCATACTCCAAAGTGCCTTACCAAGGCCACCTTAGGCATAGAGATGCTACCATCTCGGTTTCCCGAGGCAATGATGATCACGAGACAATAAAGAAAAAACTTTTAATAACAATTTAAGTGATTACAAAGTTTACCAAAACTGTCTAACCAAATACAAAACCAAAATCAAAGTCTCAACATCCAAAACTACTACAAAACACGGACATAGCGGAAGACTCTAATGTGGTGATTGCCCGGCCATCCCATGCGCGTCAAAGCTAAACCTGCTCAACATCTGCTCACCATCCCCGAATGGATCATCACGTTTACAAAACACAACATGGGGTCAGTTACTGTCAATATCAACCAAACAAGCAATAACATAACATTACCACATCATCTCCTCCGTCACTCCAGGTATGTAGCCCTGCTAGTGGGGAACCGCGGCCGTTCCCACCTAAGCCCCGCTCATCATACCGAGCGATAAATCCAGTTCATTAATGTGCACATCCCCTCCCGTGGCGGGTTCCACGGAGGGCGAATCAAGGGCGTGAAGCCACTTCCGCAAGTGACTCCACTCAGCCGAGGACGCACCTCGCAACATACTCCGATCACCACATACACCATAACACATCAACATCCAAACAATCATATCATGTATATCATATCAATACAACAACAACAAAACCATACAATTAAGACAGTAACCGAGTAGGGAAACCCTAACTGAATAACAATCACCAACAGGCACTCAAGCAAGCTCAGAACTGATCCTCTACGAATCCACCTCCTATACACACACATAACCACATATCACAACCCTATTACCAAAACCCCCCAATAACTCCCCTAACCCCCCAATTAGAGTTTAACTAACATTAATGAAAAGACACAAAAACAGTATGTAGAACTTACCCTCGAGACAAAGAACAAGATGACGCAATCGACACTGAAAACCACCGACTCAAGCTCCGGGATTTGCAAATAACGCGAATGAACAAAGCAACGATCTCTTGAAAGGTTTTTGTGAAAGTTTTGTATTATGAATAATGAAAAAGGCGTCGGTTGTGATTAATTATTAATCTCGCGTTATTAACAAAACCTAACTTAACCGGCCCGCATTATTAACTTACTCGATCGAGTAAGGAGGTTACTCGATCGAGTGACCCTTACTCGATCGAGTCCCCCTAGTACTCGATCGAGTACCACACTCACAGACTCTGACTCTAAAAGACATAAACTTACTCGACAGAATAAGTCCTACTCGGTCGAGTCACCAAAGGCCGGGAAAACTGTAGTATTACAGTCTTCCCTCCTTAAAAGGAACTTTGTCCCCAAAGTTCGACCCATACACATAAAAACAACACTCTAAAGACACACTACAACTCCACAACACAACCACCACAATCTATACCACCACCACCATGCATACTCATACTCGGATCAACTCCGAACGCAACACCACTCAACAACGTGAACAACATCAACATGATCACTAACATACATAAACTCCCAAAACACAACTTCACTAATTACAACCAACATCAACATAACTAACAATATGATAAAATGCCCAAATGTTACATGCAATCATCTCCTACCCCCTAAAAGAAACATGGTTACGTCCCCGTAACCACACATACCTGATCAAAAAGGACGGATACCGCTCTCGCATAGCCTCTTACGCCTCCCAAGTAGCTTCCTCAACCTCATGATTAGACCACAATACCTTGAGTAAAACCGTCTCCCCGGACCTAGTCTTCCGGACCTTACGATCAA